>JARYHS010010086.1:0-24999 GCA_031002005.1 Vandiemenella viatica
CGCCCCCTAACTTTGAAGCATCAATCATAGAAGAAAAGAAAAAAAACCTTTTCGTTGCTAATAGAAATTTAATCTCTTAAAAGGCTTTTCGTTACTTGAGGCTTTTAAGCAGGGAGGTTATCTAAAATTAATGATAGAAACATCAGCTCAGATTCAAATGTATGGCATTCCATAGTACGAACTATAGAGAAATTACAGAGAGGATGAACAAACCGAGCTTGATGGGTGAGTTGCTAAACTCGGGAGGACACGGGTTCGAATCCCCGTCCGGTTATCCATTGTTTCCCGAAATTAATCCAGGCGAAAGCCAGATTAATTTCGCCTCTAATGACATCCACGTCGACGAGGCGTAAAGCCAGAACCAAAAAAGCAGCAAAAAGGGCATTGCCGAATTCCTTCTCATGTGCTGCTCCCAGTCTTTTCTTGCCTCTAATCACCTTGCCATCGACGAACTATAAAACTCGGAGGGGGTAGGCACGAAGAAAACTATCGGAAGAAAGGTTTAGACTGCAACAAATCACATCAAACATTGAGCAGTGAAGCACAAATGGAAGTAGTAATTGCAAGTGAACTACTATTGTGTTATTTACTTTGTGTTAATGCTAGTTAACAATGAATGACCATGAAATTTTTTTGAAACAATAATTTTTTTTATATAGATGGTTTAAATTCGATATAACATTAATTTATAGTTTGATTTTAACTGAGAAATGTCTGTACAGATTTAATAAGTTATTAAAGCAGTGAACATTTTAAACGGAAAAAATATGACTTTACCTTTATTTCGACTAGAGATGCTGTACAGCTGCAGAATCCCAAGTTACCAATCAGTGTTGCCAACTTGTGACGCTCGGCAGAAGATCGAACAAATTAGCTGTTAGAAGCACGATGTGTGTCGTAGGACAGAAAAAGTTCAGCCGCGGATACGTCCGAGAAAAAAAATAATACCTGGGGGTATCATATATGATACCTCGGGACAGAAGAGGATATAATTTTGAAAAATTACTGAACGGCGATAGACATACACACAAGATGTGTAAGTGTCTGGAGTAACTTCTTGAATAGTCGGTTGGTAGCTCAGTGGACAATGCGCCTGCTTACTGATGTTGGGAGCAAGGTCTCCGGTATAAATCTCAGTGGAAGCAAAGATTTATAAGAATTGTTTTTAACCGTATGAGCCACGCCTGGACGGTCAGTTGTTCGGATTCCATGTTAACTTGTAGATATCACAAATTTTGATGTACAATGCGTGGCAAATCGTAGGCGGTCTAATAGTGCTGTAGGGGTGCACTTTTTTACGCTATATTCATCCCTCGGGCATTGTTTCTCTCGCAGTCAGTCTGTGTGTGATCTGCAGTAATAATATTATAAATGCGGAAAATTCGCTTACGGCAATAGTAGTAGCCGCGCTATGTGCGGATCCAATATATGACAACACTGTCAGGTGGCCAAAGAAACTGCTGGACCACTAATTATGCACTAAAATATAAGGACAATGACAAAAGCATAGGATAGGACAAATCCAAACAGAGCCAAACCGACTTCATAATGACAACCAATAACATAAATTGGAAGGAGGTACGCTACAGCGCAAAGAATTCTCCCCCTCCCCCCCTCCCTCCAACCTGGGACTTAGGTTTTCCCAGTAAGGCATGTCACGTCGTCGTCGTTACTGTGACAGTATCGTATTCGTCGCTACCTATCTTGAAGCGTAAAGTCGTTATTCAGATCAAACAGTATTAACTTAGATAATATTTTGATTAAAGGTATAGGGTTAATAATTCAATCAGAATAAATTTAATTCGGTAAAAAGCGATATATTTACATACCAATCCATCCTTCGTGTCAATTTTTATGAGGTAATTTAGGCCTATTTGCTATATTGTTTCACATACTTCACTTTCAAAGATCCATACTTGAGCGGTGCTCTAATTTTTTTGTGTATCATTGTTATATGCACGTTTACCGTTATTAATTTTTGCATAATAGTTTGTTTGTCAACATTTGGTTCAACGTCGTTCAGTTTCTTCGGTTAATCCTGCGTATGGTTTCTTTTTACAGCTCTATCATCTATACATTTTACCTGCCAAAGGCTACACTCGCGCGGGCCATTGTTCTCAACACAAAGCGGTTTCACAAGTGAACAGACTCGATGGAACTGGGCCTGCGCTGTATTGTCCTCTCCAGCGGTCTGCTGTGTCCGCTGGAAATGTACGCAATCACCCCGAAAACCCGGAAATTTTCACATATTTCCTGAGCGACTGTGCCCACATTCAGTAGTACTTCGTGTGTGTGATTAACACAGATTTGCTCTCCTCTGTTGCTTGGCGAGTGTATCTTTATGGCCGATCTGAATACAACGGTAATTTCGAAGTAGAAACTGCTTTGCAAATGTTTTGTTTAAACTGTAAACTTTGCCGGCCACGCAGCGTGGAGGTCTAACACGCAAACGTCAAGTGCTGCCACAGGCACGGTTTTTTTAAGTAAATGTGTTCTCATTCACTCTGATAATAATGAACGCTTGAAAATAATACAGAAGCTGTGACAGTATAAAATTAAAATAGTGGAACTAGCCATTAGCTTTTTTAAATATAATAATAATTATTATCATGGCAGTGTGGACCGGAGCCGGTTATGAACCCAGGCCATCGCTGCCGGCCGTCCTGATGCGGTTTCTCGCAATCATCTAGCCGAATGCTGTGTGCGGTCCCCAATCTCCGCCTCATAGCCTACATACTGACAAACATATTTATCATACTGAGCACACGAAGTTTCGCAGATAGGTAGCAAAACAAGACTTTCTTCCAATAGGCTGGTACGCCTAACAGGTCCTATAGACTTTGGGCAGGAACTCAGTTCTTCCCGCTTTCACACCATTGGTGGCCGAATCGGAGAATCAAAAATTATAATTGTAGTCTTACACGTTTCGTTGTGTTAAGATATGCTGTAAACACCATTGTTGAATCTGACCTCCAAGTTTTGCTTGTTCTCGACTTATTTTTATTCATGTCCGACAGCTTCTTTTATAACGGTTTCCGCGGTATTGTTTGCATGTCGCTAGGGTGTCTGTTCTTCTTGGCTTTTATCTGCTTTTACTGCATGGTCCGCTTTCTCCTTTCCTTTAAGATATTACAGCTTTGTGTCCCAAACTATCTGTTACAGGATATGACGGTGACCTCTGTACTAAAGGGCAGGAATGTAAGCGTCGCCATCTTCGTTTTGTGTTGATGTATTTTTGTGAGTTGTTTTGGAGGCGGAAATTGGGCATTCACGCAGGTGATTACAGGAGAAGTTTGAAAACTGTGATCAGGGCGGCGACATTTGTAATCACGCTGATATTAACTTCTCAACTACAGTGTGGCGACTCTGAAACTCTTTCAAACTGCTGCATTGTCGGAAGTAGTTCATATTTGCTTTTACTGCTTTTCCTATTCGAAGCCTTCTCTCGTACCTCTATTGTGCATTGAATTTGACCTATACTGATGAGCCAAAACATTATCACTGCCTGCTTTATAGTGTATTGATCCACCTTTGGAACGCAGTACAGCAGCGATTCGCTGTGGCATGGATTTGATAAGTCTTTGGTAGGTTTCCGGAGATACCTGGCACCAGATGTCTACCCACAGGTCACGAAATTACGGGCGGTGGTTTGTGGGCGTTGAGCTGGCGCCCGATAGCGTCGCAGATGTGTTATATCGAATTGAGAACAGGCGAATTTGGTAACCAAGGTATCAACGTGAGTTCACTAGCACGATTCTTGCCTTGTGACACGAACAGTTATCCTACTGTAAGATGCCATCGCCGTCGTGGAAGACATGAAACATGAATGGGTGCGAGTGGTATGCAATAATTTTCACAGTCTACAACTGTTATAGTGCCTTAGATCACTACCACGTGTCCCATGGAACCCCAAGTAAATGTCCCCCACATCATAATACTCCCCCCACCGGCCTGCGTCCGTGACACGGTGCATGTTTCGAACAGCCGTTCGTCTGGGATACGACCATCGACCTGGTGTAACAGAAATGAGATTTAATGCGCCCTGGCAACACGTTTCCACTAATGCAAGTCAAAACTCGATGATCTGCCCATTGAAGATATCCATTGGATTATCATGGGAACCCGTAGAGGCCGTCTGCTGCGGAGCCCCATGTTCAACAATGTGTGCTGAACGGTGTGCTCCGAAACACCTGCGCATGCACCAGCCTTGTTCTCTGCTGTCAGATCTTCCACGGATCGCCCCCTATTCTGCTTTACAGAGCCGGAAAGCTTCCAGACTCCGCGCTCTGTGATGAGGCGTGAGCGTCCACCACCTTGTCGCCTACTCATTGTTTCACCGTTCTTCAACCACTTTCCATAGAAGCACACTACAGCAGTACAGACGTCGAGCCATAACAATCTGCAACCCTGCCAAAACTACTTGCGTCAGTGGATTTCCCCATTTACCACACTATCGCCGATAGACAGTCTCCCCATGCATCTCTACTCCGATTATATACACTGATCAGCCAGAACGTTATGACTACCTAGCTGCTATCGAGATAAACCCGTCCAGGCGATAGCAGAGCTTACTATCCGTGTTTAGAATGGGGAAGCCGCACGATCTATCTGAGTTTGTCCCAGGGCAGATTCTGATGGCCCGGAGGCTCGGCACGGGCATTTCTGAAACTGCATGACTTGTCGGGTATTCGAGGAGTGCTGTGGTGACTTAAACAAGTGGCGAAACCAAGGTGAAACTACGTCCAAACGTCCCGGGGTTGGGTGGCCACCCCTCATTACAGATGTCGGACGTCGTAGGCTGGGCTGACTGGTAAAACAAGACAGGCGGCGAACTGTGGTGGAATTAACATCAGACTTTACCGGTAATGCTGGGCAGAGTAAAAGTGTGTCTGAACATACAATGCACCGAACACTCCCAACGATTGGCCTCCGCAGCCGACAATCTATGCGTGTGCCAACTTTAACATCACTACATCGGCAACTACGACTGAAAATGGCACGTGACCATCGTCACTGGACGTTGGCGCAGTGGCAGAGCGTTGGTCTGATGAATCCCGATACCTTCTTCACATTCCGATTGGAGGGTGCGAATCAGTCGTTTCCAGGGGAACAGCTGCTTGACACCTGTACTACAGGACGGAGACAAGGTGGCGGTGGAACATTCTCGTGGGCATCCATGGGTCCAGTGAAGCTCGTGCAAGGCACCATGACAGCCAGTAAGTATCGTACACTGGTTGCAGACCTCGTCCACCCCTTCATGACTACCACGTTTCCCAACGGCAGTGGTATTTTTCAACAAGATAATGCGCCATGTCACAAGGCCAGGAGTGTGATGGAGTGGTTCGAGGAACACAGTGGCGAGTTGCAATTGATGGGCTGTGTAACTTTCCCACCCCCACCTTTTAATTATTCTCGGCTACTTTATTAACGATTTATTATCGGACCTCTTTGCCGAAGATTGACTGCATTCTTTTCCTCTGTGGCTATACGCTGATCACCAGGGGGAAAAGGAGGGGGCAGTTACAAAGAAATAAAATAAGTAGATATTTTGAATCGCACAAAATTAAAATTGTTTTTTTTTTTTTACCGCTTGTATACTGATACACAATCGACTCTCTCTTCAGATACCTATATTCAGTCCTCAAACACCATCCGGCTGGACACCCGAGAGGATTATGTTGCATCATATTTATAAGCCAAGTATATATTTATTTCTAATGTTCTTAGCTTCTTCACTTTACAAGCTGTGAGCGAGAGTGAGGTATGGCAGAGACATTGTCTTACATCATATTGGCAGGCCGGCGGCGCATGCAGTCATCACTTCGATCACATCGATAACTGTACAAAGACTGAGCAACACATTGAACCGAAAATGGAATAGAACTGAGCAGGACTGAGGACGCTTTCGTCTCGTTGGGGCTTTTTATCATACCCGGCTAACTGTACATTGGCTTGGCCTTGGTCCTTCAGGGAGAAGTACTACCAACTTTGACTTCTGGCCTCCCCGTTGGCGTGAGGAATCCCTCTGCATTATGGAAGGAAGGGCAGAGATCAACAGATACTACCCCACCCCAGAGATGACTTTTTGTGTTCGTGGGGTGGTATCGCTAACGAAGGAGGCGTGAACAGGGTGACCGACCTCTCTACTGCGGCTTTGCCGCCATAGCTGCAACCTACAGCCAACTGAAAATCTTAAACAAAATCTACCTGCCTCACTCTCGCTACCATAATTAAAATTCCTTAACGCTATTCTTATTCTATTAAATACTACCTGCTAGAGTTCCTAAAACGTCTTGTGGCATTACAGCTGCCCCCCCTCCCCCCAACTTGCCAAATCTGAACCCGATCGAACACATTTGGGATGTGATTGAACGTGGCGTCAGAGCTCATAAGCCCCTCCCCGGAATTGACGGGAATTAGGTGACGTGTGTGCGGATGTGGTGCCAACTCCCTCCAACGACCTATCAAGCTTCCATGCCAAGACGCGTCGCCGCTGCGGACATATTGGGTATTAGGTAGGTGGTCATAATATTATGGCTTATCAGTGTACGTTCCTTACCGCATGATATACCCACAACGCATTCAATCTCGCGGTGGGCAGTGGTCATAATGTTTTGGCTCATCAGTGTTTATAGTTTATATAGGATCGTTGAAGGTGATGTCTGTAACTTAATAGAAAAAATAGATCAATTCTCAAAGATGTAAAAGATTATGGATATACAATGGAAAGCGGTAAACACACTGAAAAAAGTATGGGAGAGAAAAATGGAAAGGATTGTTCCGCACTATCAAGCGTTCGTTGTACAAGATAAAAAGCGCTAACATTAGTAGAGGCGCGAAAAAGTATGAAACAATGCGCATTATATATCTAACACTGGGAGCAGTCATACAAGAAATTTGCAAACTTTTAAAATTAAGTCTCAATTGCACAAGACATTTGGGCTGAGATTCTCAAAGCACGTGACGATGCTGATATGTATATATGGATTTGGTTATCAGCTAAATTTTGTGGGCAGATAATTTGGGTTTTTTGTAGTCGAATTTCGAACATATTTTAGTTCACAGGCAGTCACCACACATAAGCGAATAAACGCATTTTTGCTCAAATACATTAAAAAAAGAGTACTCATACCATCACTAAATCTGAAGCTGCAAGTTTATTTAGAGACACAAAGACGACACAGAAGTAAAAAATAGTTTTCTCACTATGAAAAATGGAAGAGAGAACTTGAGAATTTATTGAGCTAATCTTTCTGACAATAGGTTTTATTGATTATAAGAATTCACACTGTTTCCGTGTTTGCAGAAATTCGATAGTAGTTACAAAACGGTTTGTTTACTTGATAAAAATACTGAATGCAGACACGGATTTGATTCCATCTTCAAGACGTTTACCACATGGTACAACACAAATCCCAATGATTTAGACAAATATCAAAAGCATGTTATGAAACAGTCAATCATCCAAGCGACGCGTTGGTTAATTCACACGGCTAATATATTACTTTATTTAAACGTACTAAATATCTCTATTACTGATAGATTGAATTCGTACGACCGATAAAATTTACGAACATTAGGCAACAACGAGCAATTTGTTGATAGATCAGAAACTACAACGGGAGCACGCGGGTTCAAATCCATGTCTGGCATTCCAGATTTCGGTTTTTCATGGTTTCCCGAAAACACTCCAGACGAATGCTGGGATGAAAAGATCGTGTGAAACGCAACTGGCCCTATTTTCGCATGACGTGATGAAATTTATCGATGCAGGATCACAAGTTGATGCAATTTTCTTGGATTTTCAGAAAGCTTTCGACTCTGTACCACACAACCGACTTTTAGCGAAGATTCGAGCATTCGGTATATCGGATCAGATTTGCGAATGGATACGCGATTTTCTAACTGGTCGGTCACAGTATGTCGTTGTTGACGGGGAAGCCTCTTCTAAGCTAGATGTTACTTCGGGCGTTCCTCAGTTAAGTGTAACGGGACTACTTCTTTTCCTAATTTTTATAAACGATCTCGGCGACAACGTTAATTGCGATTGTTTGCTGAAGATGCACTTATCTATAGGGAAGCGAGGTGCTCTGACGATTGCTTGGAAATTCAGCGCGATCTGGATGTTATTTCGGAATTGTGCCATAAATGGCAGCTTACACTTAACTGCAAAAAGTGCAAGGCAATGCAAATACGTAACAAAAGACCCCTTTTGCTCACGAATACAAAGTTAACAATTCAGTTGTTGATACGTTGGATTCCCTGAAGTATTTAGGCGTAACAGTACAAAGCAACATGAAATGGGACTGCACATAACTTCCGTCGTAGGCAAAGCTAATTCTAAACTACGATTCATAGGTCGTATTTTGAGAAGTTGTAATGCTCATACAAAGGAAATAGCGTACAAAACACTAGTGCGTCCGCATTTGGATTACTGTTGTGGAATTTGGGATCCGTATCGCAACGGATTGATTGACACGTTAGAGAAAGTACAAAAGACAGTCGCTTGATTCGTGACTGCTAGTTATAATCCTTATGTAAGTGTCACAGAGCTGATACGTGGGTTGGGCTGGGACTGTTTGGCGGACAGACGACGTTGTTTTCGTTTGAGTTTGTTGGAGAATATGCGAAAATCTTTAATTTACGAGTGCAGTGAAATACTTCTTCCGCCAACCTATTTAGCCCGCAATGACAGGAGGGATAAGATTAGAGAAATAACATGCCGTACTGATACTTTTATGTATTCTTTCTTTCCTCGTTCTGTTTAGGATTGGAATGCGCAGAATTAGGATTGGTGCTTAGCACCCTCTGCCACCCACAATATTTGTGATTTGTAGAGTATAGATGTAGCTGTAGATTCCTTCAATATGGCCGAATTATTTCCCACTTCTTTTCAAATCTCCCGCCTCCAATGACCTCGAATTCGACGATACGTTATGCACTCTGCAAAAACATAGAAGAGATATTGCTGGTTTTGAAAATCTCTTTTGGGAGAGCCCATTTACACGTGTTGCGGTGGTTCCCGAGGTATTGTCAACAAGAATGATATGTCTTGTTTTGACCGAGCACGCTGGATGAGCGGTGGAAAGACGCGGGTTCCAGCAGTGCAGAGTTCGGTTTTCAACTATTTACTGAAATCACTCTAGGCGAATGCCAGGACGGTTCTTTCAAAAAGCGATGTCTGATTTTCTTCCCGTTCCTTATCCATAACCTTCTCTCGGCTGTAATAGATTCGTCTTTGAAGAGCCTAAACTCCCCAATAGAAATATGCTTATTTATGATATGACGGAATGTTCTACGTTTCAGCGAGGTCTGACACTCCTGTACAGTACCTGTCGGTTTTTGTAAGCAGCAACTTTCATATCGGTACAAAAACTCAAACAATGCGAAACGCTCGTTAGAATGTATACTGTGTTTAATAGTTTTATTATTATTATTATTATTTGCGAACAGACCATATGGGATCACGCAAAGCCTTGATTCTCATCATGGCTTGTAGTTAGCAATTTGTTAGCAATGTTTCCACTACATAGTTAGGACCAGTGATTCTCAGTTCCTGGAGCAATAAGGGAGAGCATAAGTGTTGCCATCTGTCTGCGATTCGTGTACCTTTTTTATATTTTATATTATAACTTGGACTTTTTGTCTAAAATGTTTAGTTTTTTTGGGAACCGTCCCAGCATTTGTGGGAAACGGTCTAAAAACCGCAATCGGGACAGCCTCAATGCAGTGTGGTGGCGCCTTAACGGTTGGTGTGAATAGTTGTTACTACGAATACTGATTGCAGTAGCCAATCCAGTGTGTCTCTTCGAAGCGTATTCCAAAATCAAAATAAATTTCATCGCAATTACGGACGGTTGTATGCGAAACGTTTGCTAAATAAGACGTTCCATTTGAAGATAATATTCTTGTAAATCAGATTTTTGTTTCGCATTGATTGCTGAAATCATTGCAGGCGAATGCTAGGATCGTTTCTTACTAGAGTCCATTTCCGACTTCCATACCGTTCCTTGCTCACAATATTAATATTCTCCTAAGATGAGACTTTAGTGTTTTCACATGAATCTCTAGGTTGCCGTGAATCCCTTCGCCACTTTACAGTCATGCTGGCAATATGAACTGAGAATTTCATTCCATGTGCCCTGTTTTTACTTATGCTTGATGTGCTCCTTTATATTCTAGTGGCCTGCGTGGTCCTCGTTCATTCCAGCGAGCAGTATTGCTCAAGGCCATCTTTTATGCAGACATTTTACTGCTTGGTCACCGAGCGGAACAAGGCTATCAGCAAATACGGGAAACACGTGGGCTGTTTGAATGCGGCGTGTGGGGGCACGCATTACATTCGCGGTGGGTGAGAGATAACGCTCGCGCCTGGCATTCAGGACAGGTTCGAATCCCCGTCCGCCTATTCTTGGTTTCCCTAAATCGCTCCAGCCAGGCCATGAGCGAATTTCTTCCCGTTCCTTTTGCGTGTACGTTGAGAAAAAAAATCTTTTTCACTTTATAGAAAGTAGTTTCATGGTTTAATGATGCAAATGGACTATCAAACAAACAAACACAAAGGTGCCTCTCTGTTTAACTGTCCGGGCGTCATTCCTCAAAGTTAGAAATTTTTTGTTTTTTTAAATACTAGCTACATGTGCCAAAATATTACTTAGGAAATGAATTTAGAGGCAAACTCAGCTTCTATGTCAAAATTGTCATAGAACTAAAGTTTTATAACGTTCAATTTTCTAAGAAGCATCAATCAGTAATAGCGGAGATGGTAGCGATTTTTTGAAATACTGATTGATTGTGTCAGGTTTTAAGGTCACGGCACGGTGGTGGTTCTTAATTGCTTTCATACTTCTTATTCCCAACAATTATCTCTTTCGCGTAAAGAGTCCCAAGGGCAGACTGTAACAATGGCTGGCCCTGAACTAGGTAACGCTGCGTGTTTTTTCCCACAGCCTCCTGTGCTACCATTCCTCATCATCCACGCTGCTGATTGTAAAACTCAAAGCATTGTTTGCTAAAACATCCATCCCACCAGTAAATCTCCTGTAAGTTATGGTGTGCCAAACGTCATGGGATAGGAAGATGCCAAATATCCAGCTGGTGGTAGCATCGCGGAAGAAACGTATAAATGTGCCGTGCAGTGTCAGGGCTTTCATTTGTACTCTCGTGAGTCGTGTGAGAGGTTTTTCTGACGTGCTTATGGCCGCACGACATAAACTAACAGACTTTGAATGCGGTATGGTAATTGGGTATAGACGCTAATGACATTCCGTTTCGGAAATTTTTCGTGAATTCAATATTACTAGATCCACAGTGTAAATACTGTGCCGTGAATTTCCGGCATTACCATCTGCCATGGACAACGCAGTGGCCTACCACGTCTACTTTATTACCGAGACCAGCGACGTCTGCGTCGGGGATACAGTGTTGACAGACAGGCAGCACTGCGTCAGACAACAGCAATACTCAATGCAGGACGTACCACAGACCAGTTCGTGTAGATACTAAAGCGAAATTTGGCGTAAATGGGCTATTACAGCAGAAGACCGTCGCGAATGCCCCTGCTAACAAAACGGCATCGGCTGCAGCGCCTCTCCTGGGCTCGAGAACATATCGGTTGGAGACAAGATTTTTTTTTGCTGTCATCAGTCTTTCGACTGGCTTGATGCAATCCTCCATCCTTTCCTATCTTGTGCTAACCTCTTCATCTCTACATATCCCTTACAATCCACGTCCTCGATTATCTGCTTCATATATTCTAATCTCTTTCCTACACTGAGCGTGGTGGTGTAACGCTTAGCGTTCTGGCCTCGCATTCGGGAGGACGGCGGTTCGAATCCCCGTCCGGGCATCCAGATTTGGGTTTTCTATGGTTTCCCAAATCACTCCAGGCAAATTCGGGATGCTACCTTCAAAAGGCCATAGCCGAATTCCTTCCCATTCATCCTTTCCCGTCACTGAAGACCTCGCTGTTAAGAGACGTTAAGCAGTTTTTTTAAAAAAGTCTTCCTGTACAGTTCTTATCTTCGACCGTTCCCTCCACCAGCAAATTAACCAATCCAGCATGTCCCAAAATATGACCTACCAGCCTGTCTCTTCTTTCTGCAAGCTTCTTCGACAAACTTCTTTCCTCACCCATCATTTCCAAAACTCGTTCATTTCTTACTTTATCTGTCCACTTAATTTTCAGCATTCTTCTGTAGCATCACATTTCAAATGCTTCAATTTTCCTTCTTTCCGGTACTCCTACAGTCCATGTTTCCCTTTTTCTAATCCCTAGATCAATATTTGAAACTAAAAGATTTCTCTTTTCATGAAGGCTCTTTTTGCTAGTGTTATTCTGCTTTTAACATCATTCCTGCTTCGGCCACCGGTTGTAATTTTGTTTCCCAAATAACAGAATTCACTTACTTCTCCAATTAAATTCGATCCTATTTTTATATCTAATTTGCTAGGTTGAATGGTAAAATGTGTTATGATTACAGTGGTAAGAGTTGATGGATTCGAGTGTGGCGCAGACCCTACGAGGTCATTGGCCCAGGTTGTAAGCTGGTGGTGGCTCCATCCCGATATGGGCTGTGTTTTCATGGCATGAACGGGGACCTCTGGCCAAATTGAACCGACCAAGGACTGTAAATTGTTATTTTCAGTTACATGGAGACCATTTGCAGCCAGTCATGGCCTTCATGTTCCCAAACAACGATGGACTTTTCCAGGACTACAATGCGCTATGCAACTTGTCCAAAATCGTTCCCGATTGGTTTGAGAAACATTTTGGACAGTTACAGCGAATTATTTGGCCACTTAGATCGCCTGGCAAGCATCCAGTCGAACATACCTGGGACGTGATCGAAAAGTCAATTCATGCACAGCATCCTACACCAGCAACACTTTCACATTTATGGACGGCTGTAGAGGAAGCATGGCTGAATATTTAGTAGGGGACTTTCGATGACTCGTAGAGACAATGCCACGTCGGTTTGCTGCACTTCACGGGCAAAAAGTGGGTTGCACGCGATATAGGGAGGTATTCCACGGCACTTCATTGTATATGACTCACTATGAATAAATACTTAACCAGCTGTCTCATGAAATGGTTACGAGTTGAATGCGTCCCTTACAACCGGGGACAGGGATCTGTACATCAATATGATTGATTCGTGCCCATGTAAAGCATATTAACTTTCCTTAGTAAAAAGCAGAATTTTTGCCTTGAATTATTTATATAACTTGTGAGATGTAAGTACCTTATAATGTGTGCTTAGCCGCCATGAAAAGGTTTAAATTGTTTGGTCATTAGATTTATTTATTTCTCGTGTCCAGGACATAACACTACAAGTTGAAAAAGATAACATTAATTAATTAATATCAAACTATAAAACACAATTAAATGGAATGTGACCAGAATTCCACAATGTTAATTGCCTTCTCGTTTGCCCTAAAAAGGTCGTCGATAGTGCAGGTTTCAGAGAGATTCCTGCATATCAGAAGATGATGTGGGTTCTGAAGCCCACAGTCATTAGATAATGTCTCTAAACAAACATCTGTTTATTTAATGTCTTGCCAACTTTTTATTGATTACATACATTTTCTTACCGTTGGAAGTAGTCAGATCATCGATAATGTTTCTCAATTTCTTTAGTTAAGGGCGGAGGAATGGCGGAAAGTTGTGGTCACGTTCAGTCACTTGTACTTGAGTCCCAGCGTTTTCGAGTGGTTCTTTTTAGGAATCCTGATTGTTCATGCCAGCCGACCTTTATTTTAATGTAGTCTTATCATTTTCTTCTCTGGTGGTAACAATCCCAGACAAAGTGAACCCAGTAACGTGATATAATTGTTTTTCTGCGCACTGAACTTGTTGCGCGGAGATTAGAAGCAACAGAGATGGGGGAAAAAATAGTTGGACTTAATTGAGAGAATGAGAAGGAAGACGAGGAGGTGCTGAGAAGAATTGTGGAAGAAAGTACACTCCTAGTTATGATCAATAAGAAAACTAGGAACGATATTATGAGAGATTGTTTTTAAAGGAAACAATCGATGGATTGGTGAGAGGTGTGAGAGAAAGAAGTGGTTACAAATGTCTGGTAATATAAGGATGAGGTGAAAAGTTCTCAGCCTGGCTGTGAAAGAGTTTTTTTTTTTTTTCTCCAAACATGCATTTCGTTCAGTGCTTGTTTTTCCAATGAATGGATTTCATCCCTGGAGCTTGATTCTGTAAGGTTTGAAAAATACACATCTACCGCTGCTATATCCTCTTCATTTGGCTCAAAATATTTTATAACCATAAATTCCTTGAAGTTTGGAAATGGGTGGAAGTTAAGATACCTCAGTTTTCCTACGGCCAATGTATCTTTGTGTATCGATGCAGTGTCCTGAAAAAATAAGAATTTTGCCTATTGTAATCCATGTATCTTCTCTCGAATATTTTCATCTAATTGAGTCAGAATATTTTCATTGTGTTCGCCAGTTGTTGTTTTATCATTTTCAGGATAACGAGTAAAAAGAATCCCTTATTATCGCAGTAAACAGTGGTGATTTGTACCAGATAAAATTGATTTCGCCTGTTCCACCGGCTTCCACCCACTGTGGTGGACCACGTGTCTCTCATCCATAGTAACAAATCGCCGCACAAAATTGGTAGAATCCTTAAAATGGTCCGGAAGTTTTTGAGAAATTCATTTTTGCGTCTGTTTTTGTCAGCGTTTAAGAAATGCGGTACCCATTTTGCACAAAGCTTTCTCACATTTAATTCTTGATGTAAAATGTATCGTACGTTTTCTTATGATATGCCTACGGCTTCAGTTATGTTATACATCTTAAATCGCTGATCGTCCAATACCATAACGAGCACCTGCCCCATGTTTTCATTTCCGGTTGCATTTTTCGGTCGTCTTTCAAATGTATCATCTTCAAGAGGTGGACGATGACGTTTTAATTCAGCCGCCCATTTCTTCACTGTTGAAAATGAAGAAGCAGACTCCTTATAAACTTTTCCCTACTTCGTATGAATTTGCATTGACGATAAACTGTTCAAAACAAATAATAAATGACGGCATGATATTCATGTTTGTCTATTTCAACGAGAGACGTGCAATACTTCTTCTCCAAAAAAACTGTATTAGGAAATCTAGTTCAAGATAAAATTGAGATTTCACGTTCGTTATTGCTACATGTGAACCAGTACCACAAAAAAATGCATAGATAGCAATGCCATCTCTGTGCCATGCCAACAATTTTTCACCTTATACCGTATGTCTAGTTAGACAGATTAGCAGAATATAAGCGTATCATTGGATGGGGCCTGTACCGTTATGGAAGTTGCCACCAGGTAGAACAATGACTGAACTAAGTTTTAGTCAAACTCTCTCGGCATATTAGTCAAGTGAGTCCAGTGATAAAACACGATTTTTCGTCGACCGTAATTCTCTGTCGCCATTGCTGACTGTCCTGCCGTAACCTTGACTATTTATTAGAAATTGCTTTCATTTCTTGAGCAATGGGAAGTTGTTATAACAGTTACATTTATTATTTCGTTCAGTGTCTGTCACTGATAGGTAAGATTAACTAGCGTATTCCTTGAGGCAGGCCTTTAAGCCAGGTTTTTCATTCGGGAGGATGCCATCCAGGTTTCGGTTTTCATGTTTTCTCGAAATCACTTCAGGTGAATCCCGAAATTATTACTCCTAAAGGTCATCGACGAATTCCTTCCCGTTCCTAGTGCTCTATCCCAAATGTTCAAAAGCAATGTGTATAGCCTCAGCTAAATCCTGCTGCAGTGCGGACTACCTCAAAGCTTTTTGACGAATGTGAAGTTCCATAGGCAGTATACTCTTATCTCGTTGCCAAATAACGAAAAAGTTTGTAACGGCTTTTGTAGAAGCTCGATTAACTTATTTGTTTGTGATACGAATTTCGACAGCCCCAAAAATAGCGATGTCTGAAAAGCCTCTTTCCTTTGCTTTAAAATCGTATCCGAGGGCCGTTTTCAAGCTTTGTTCCGCTCCGCGCGACCAAGACGGACGTGGCTTGCTTCCATAGTCCAAGAATCTTGGCTTGTACATCGCAGAGTCTGTCCAATGTAAGGTTGTTGCCAAACTGTGTCCTGTCCGGAATATATTCTAGAAAATAGTTGTTAACCTGTGAATTGAAACATGTAGGAGACTATTATAAAGCGAGTTTTCCTAAAACTCACGAGGAACAACTAACAAAAACTCTAGACTAATAACAAAAGTAAACTGATAAAAATTATGTTACTTCCTGAAATTAACATATTGTTCCCAAATATATTTTAATTATAAGTGTAAGATTAATAATTATTGTGAATAAAATTAAATGTTCTCGTTGGTAAAAAAAATCAGTAGCATTGGCAGTAATCATTTATCTTACATTTATAGTTATTAATTGCATTTGAGGTAAATGTTCCTCAACTTCCAATTATCATATACATTTTATCCACCAAACGGTAAAAAAAAGTTATTCTATACTCGGTGTGTAGTGTAAAATATTGTCGCTGACTAACTTCTATTTTGTGCGTTCTATGAAAAGCTTCTAGCTAGAAGGTCTGTAAGAAAATATTGAAATTAATTGTGGCAGCACTAACAGGAACTTCAAATAACTCTTTTGTTCACTTACGACTCAGAAAAACATTTCCTGTAACTCGTCTAAGAATTACTATTATCACTGTACACATTGAACTGTATATGATTGAAACCACCAGAAAACTTAGAAGAAATGACACAATAAAAAATACCATGACAAACATAAAGTAGTAGTGATAGTTTGGACGGACTATTCAGATACACCCAGTGCTTGTACTGGAACATAGTTTGTTTTTTGTTTAGTGCCCAAGCGGCTGGCGGAAACGCGAATATTATTTCTGTCTGGTAATGCACTACGTGAATCATTCTGTTCGCCAACAACTACCTATAACGTAAATAAAAAAAGGTCTTAATACCAATACAGCATACCAAGTTATGTGTTGAATGTTTGTATTTATGTTCGTTTGGGCCAACTAGGACCACGTTAAGCCTTTGTTTGGCTTGAATTTGCTGTGGAAGTGGACACATCAGTGTTAAAATTAGATTGTTAGCCCTAGAGGGTACAGTTTAACGTGGAACCCGAAACTCGGAAGAGTTCTGGAGTACATCACATGACACAGTAAGCTGTGCCAGAGGAAAACGTCAAGTTAAGGGCTTATGAAAATCCCTGCCGAGACAGGGATTCGAGCCGGGAACCTTTCGATCTCCAGCCAGATGCC
This sequence comes from Vandiemenella viatica, assembly GCA_031002005.1. Classification (NCBI taxonomy): domain Eukaryota; kingdom Metazoa; phylum Arthropoda; class Insecta; order Orthoptera; family Morabidae; genus Vandiemenella; species Vandiemenella viatica. The sequence continues at coordinate 17,255 of JARYHS010010086.1, forward strand.
TTAATCGCTGAGCCACCAGGCCGCTCCAACTTATGTCTTGTATTTTAAGACTGGCAGAAATACATGTCGCAACGTAGGAGCAAAGGGATTGCAACAAATACTGCGTGACCTTGACTCGACTAATCTCAACGCATGTTTTCTCCAAAGATTTATTTTTGACTATCTTTTCACCGTCCTAAGTACACTGTTAACTGTGATACGTGGAAAGGTAAAGAGACGTTTCGTTTCAGATATGCTTTGTCCATAAAGTCTTGCGTCTACTACCAGGCTGAGTTCAAAGTCCCTTAGATCCTGTTCTTCATGCTCGATACGGTTTGTAAGCAGGTATGATGGTGTGTCGAACTGTTTGCCAAGTGATGTATAGTGCAGTGAAAGAAATCATTTGTGTACAAAGCTGGGGTGTAGCTGATTGTGTGACAGTGCTGAGTATTTTGTTGTATTCCTCAATGAGTTAGAAGTTGTAATGAAAGAATTCATTAAAACTGCTTCACTATCAACTACTAACAAGCTCTTGGTTGTATTATAGTTTGAAAACTGCGCCTGATTTATGTGAAAGCAATTCCAATGTGTTATTTAAAAACTTGTGTGTTTCATACGTACTGTGATAAATGTTCAAACAATCTCAGAAAAATAAAAGTAGTACATTCAGTTTATTAATAGTCAAATGTATTTCCAAGTAAACATAAAACTAGGTCCTCGAGTGGAAGTTCGGTTGTATTCTTCAGTAGGGTGCGTATTAATTAATTTTCAGAGGTAAGATGGCCATTTCCTTTCCTCAGAGATCTATAGTGCGGATGCATTTATAGCTGTTAAGTCAATCCTGAAATGGAATTTACTCTTAACAGCCTTTATGAAACAAGTAAGTTAGGTTAGAATATATGAAGCCGATAATTGAGGACGTGGGTTGTAAGGGGTATGTTGAGATGGAAAGGCTAGCACATGATAGGAAGTGTTGGAGGATTGCATCAAACCAGTCGAGAGACTGATGACAGCAAGAAAAAAAGTTGGGTTGACACTATAAACCACGTCCGCGGAATGTCTCGTAAGCGCTGTAACAGGAAGGAATTAGCCACCTGCCGTGCTGTCGCGATACTGAGGGAGCAGCTCACCGGACAAGAGACTGAGTGGGCCTGGGTAGTACAGTTCCCACCCATACTCTATTATATTGTACGTTATTTCGCTTAGGCGTACTTTGTAATCTACGAAAATAATAAAGTACGTTAAAATACTTTTTAGCCGGTTTCTCATTCTCACCTCACTGGTTGACGTTTCGCGTATAAAAATAGTTCCCGAACGCAGCCTTAACAATCTCATTAAAGATCTTTGGCATACTTAACCATGTAGTCTTTGAATTGAAATGTTCGCGCGTTTTTTTAACTAAATATCAAACGTCACTCACTTCTTACGTGTTTGAAATTTTAGGTTATTTTCGATTTGCACGAGATATTTTTTGTCAATAAATAATGAGCTAATTATATGTTGTTTTTTTTTTTAAATTTAAATATATACCCTAAATGTTCTATGGAAGTGTTAGAGAAGAACAAGTATTTATTGAATGTGTCTCTAAGTAATGAAAACTGTGTGTTCAAACATAAAAAAAATATTCTTTTTCTGTACAGTTTGCTTTAATTTTGCTGTCCAAAAACACAAATGTACCTTTATTGTTCCAAGAAAAGGCGGCAACGATACAGTGAGGAGCTGTTCCGGAGGTTCAGCTTCGTCAGGGATCGAACACGAGTTTTCCAGGTCGTAGTCAGACTCTGTACCACCTGAGCTACGCGGCCTCTGCCTATTGTGTTGTACGTTCTCAAAATTATGAATTGATCCTATCGCATCTGCTAACTTCAAACACGCCATGCTTTGTAGGTTTGCTCCGTCCCTTTAGTTCGTCTTCATCAACCTTTCCTGCAATATAGATTAATTGATTCCGCAACCGGAGCAAATAGTTTCTATACTGTCAGAGTGGCGCCGCATCTTACTATCATATGCCGACGAGATATGTTCCGCACGCTCTGCTAAACGTAGCTATAGCCCGTTCGGTCAACAGAGGCGGCTCAAGGCCAATCTGATTTATCATCACCCCAGTGCCCTTACCCCTACATGGGAAAGGTCAGCTTGGAGAAGTAGGCAAAGAGGGGAAGGTGAAATGAGGAGTGGGCCCAGGGTAACATGACCTTGAGCCGCCAGTTCGGAGTTAGATCGTTTGGCGTTCTGGAATGTTCGATCGAACGTTCCAGTTGGGGAGTTGTGTTCAGTAGGGCGTGCGGAACACATCGTAGCGTAATTCTGCACCAGAAGAAAGCCTGAACATGCCGGCCGAAACGTCAGCCAACCGATCCATGTTCCAATGCCTATGTTTCTACCATAAATATTTAAAATAATTAAATGTTTCCAGACTTTCGATGCCTCAATTTCATATTAAAACTTTGAAATGGTTTTGGGAGTATATTAAATGAGTAAATTAAAAGATGGAAGTACTTGAATCGATCGGTACTTTTAAGAAATTGACTCTTCGTCTTATTTGATATGGAAATGCCACAGATAGATGGCATAGAAAATTATGGAAATGCAACCAGGGACATACGGACGGAAGAATAGACAAGTCAAAAGAGATGTTCAGAAAATGGGGTTAGAAAAAAAGTTATTGGAAATGTTGACACGTGTAGCATTTTGCATGTGGAATACTGCTATATCAGTTGTAGAAAGTTCGCTTAAAAATATTGACAGTCGATTGCGGTGTTCCGTTAACATTTTGATTTGACTTGATAGCGCTGATTATTAACCTGTTTACATCCCAGGCTGCTGTATTTCGAAGGCACCCCCGTCTGGTTTACAAGTGTTTTTCAGTTTCATTGATATTTTACGTGACCAGTGTTTCAAGTTCACAGTACGCTGGAATGCCTTTGTGTCGCCAGGAAGAATGAATCTTCCGAACGACGCATACAAACTACTCCTGCAGTGAAGGCTGGCTACATCATCTATGGGAAAGGCTAGCTTTCATAATGCCAACATTGCCAACGAAAAATATGACTGCATATTTTGAAACTATTCTTTATAATACACGAAATGTAAACGTGGTAACAGGACTCTCTTCACTGTCGGGTAGTATAAATACTACTCAGTTGTATAGTTTGATTGTACAGCAAAATGGCTGAAAATTAAATTAAGTACATCACCCGGACCAACCATCGCCGGTGGAGTCATTTTAGGGCTGAATACAGGGGTAGGTTGGCCATTTTCGGAGTGTAGTTCTGAGTGTCCATAGATAACTGTGTTAGATGTTGTTTTGTGTTATATACTTTTATTTATTTATTACATCCCATTACAGAATCGCCAAGCACCTTAGTGTGTCTGTAGGGCCCATATTTCCAGTATACTAAAAGATTTATATATAGTTAGAATTTTTGTTTGAAAATGTTAATTGAATTTCGGACAAGCGTGTTGGCTGAGCGGTAAACGCTCTGGCCTCGCATTTGGGAGGACAGCTGTTCGAATCCCCGCCCGGGCATCCAGATTTGGGTTTTCTATGGTTCTCCCAGATCACTCCAAGCGAATGCCGGGATGCTTCCTTCAAAAGGCCATGGCCGAATTCCTTCCCGTTCCTTTTCCCCAGTCCCATCCCGCCTCACATGACCTCGACGAGGCGTAAAGCCATAAGTAAAAAAAAAAATTCGGGCAAGCCTTAACTAATTTATAATAGTAATAGCTGTTACCTGAGACTTACGCTTGGAATTAGAATTTTATTGCTAGAATTCGATATAGAAACGCGCAGAGCTGGGGTAACATGACGGGAAAGCCCATAACAATTCTATATTACCGTCGAACCTGTCTCACGAAAACAACCAATTTGTATCATGTTTAAAAACAGCAACAAAGCAAGGGAGGGCGGGGTTAGCTGTGAAAGACTACCTCAGATCATTCGCAAACTGATTGAGAGAGAAGAATCGCTTGATCGAACAATATAACATTAGGCATACTTACACACGCTATCCGTCAGTGTGTCACCGTTCGGTTAGTTTTCAAAATTTCATCACAAAATATGTTATCCCGAAAAAAGTATCCTATGTCCTACCTAATGACACGAAGTATTTCCTTGTCAGTTTTCATCACGATCGGTTTAGTTGAGAAAACGTATCAGACAGAGTGTCAGAGTTATATTCACATTTATAACACAGTATTTGTGTAGATGGATCCCTGTAATGGCATGTAAGCAATACGTTTTGTCTGTAAAAGGCCATGGCCGAATTCCTTCTCGTTCGTAGCCTCTATTCCTTTCCCACCTTTAATCACCTCGACGTTAACATGCCTTAGAATTCTACAAAACAAAACTCTTTTAATTGCATTTTATCGTGTAGCCCCTATGTGTTTGTCCATTTTGACATTTTTGTTACCGCCAGGGTAGGACATTAGAAAAATCATACCATTTGAAAAAAACTTTCCATGTCGAAGCTGATCTCGAGTTCTCGAGTTATGTAGAGGCTCCGGTTGTATGACCTGAATCTCGCCGCCGCATGGTATGGTTTATTGGCGAGCAGTGAAAGATATGAGTCTCTTCCTCTTACTCTAGAGATTGCATTTACTGCGCCTGAGGAAAGAAATGCACAGCGAAGCGATGCGTATTAAGCAATTTCTTACACTACGAAAGTTGGATAAACATTTAACGATCCATAATATTGGTGCAGAGAACTTGGGGAATAAATCTTTAAACAGAATAAAGAGTTTTGCTTCGGTATTTTTCTCCTTTAATCACAAACTTTAAAAAGTTTGAAATTATTGTAATCTACAGCAAAATACGAAACACAAATTATTTTTTGGCCGTGAAAATCGAACTTGCCATAGTAACCTATCACTTCTAACCTTAATTTTACCCAGTTGCTGTGTATGAATTAGTTTCAAAACTGGATTTTTTTTTTTAGAAAAAAGCTTCCTGGCATCCAGGTATTGTGTCGCGGATCGGACGTAGCATCACTCCCGACAAAGACCGTCTGTGTTGTCGAGTGACCGTGTCTGGTGGTTACTAAACTCTCGTCACTCAGTCTTTACTGAGAATTACTTGCAGTAAATAGATTCTAGTTCAGTAATGCTAACCACGGAAACGAAAGAGTCAGATGTCTCGAATAACTGACTTTACTTTGTAAATCAACCTTAAAAGTTTCTGTAAAAACACCGCAGGTATATTAAATCCTTATCAAAACTGCACAAAGGTCCTAATTTGGAAGAATCGTACCATTGTGCAAATATTGCATAACATCACGCAATCACTTCCTAACCCCCCCCCCCCTCCCAATTTCTACTCAAAATTACGTGAATAAATCTTACAACTTTCCAAAACTATTCGCTATCGTTATAATTCCTCAAATGGTTACGGATTTGCCAATTATAGGACTCGGGACTCGCGTGGATTCCCTTTCACGAAACTTACCGACGGACTGCCTCGTTGTCCCTGGTGTTCAATACTTACTATGAACCGTTTCCAAGGTCTCCACCTTCCCACTCAAGTATTCCGCCTCTTACTTCTCCCATATTGCGCAACATTACACGACATCTCCCACGTTTAGTAGTGCCAATAAGTCTATTTTTTTCCCCTGAAGCTTACTGCGTTATTTTAATTCTTAATTTATCGATTAGCTTCATAAGAAATATCGGAATATTTACTAGCAATATTGAATCTACGTTTCCCATCCTCCCGATGATAATTTTATGCCAAATAAGTCCATAAATTCAGAAATACCTGTATAGTGCAATAAGATTGTGGCATTACTAGTGTGTTGAAAATTGTCATGAGTTGTTGGTAAAGTGATCCGTTGTAATTTTATGATAGTATTTTCTCCAATAATGATGATTTTTTTTTTTCTCATCTCTGAGTTGCCAACTGCAACTTGGCTAGCTCTTTACTGGTTTTGTCTGTTCACGCTAATTTTCTGGATTGTTCACAACTACTTTTTATAATCTCGTCTAATTGAACTTCCTCTTTTAGCTCCTGGCTTTTTTAGGCTCTCCTCTCCTTACTCCGCTCTCTTTCGGATGATTAATACTTCGGAATAAGTAGTGTAACATAACAACGGTAATCTATATATCATGCTTGCTTATTTTGGAAGTAGACTTCGAATATAAGTAGTAGCTTTGCAAATTTTAAGAAATAAATTTTTTATTAAATGTACTGATCTCCAAAAAAGGAAAATATTATTTATAAAACTGAAAAAAATAAGTACAAAAGTAATGAGGAAATAAACAAAAATTGAAATTTAGTTTTCTTAAATCGGTCACCGTCCACAAAACTTTCATGTGCGGAAAACCTACAAAAACGTGAACCATGTTCTTATCAAGTGCATTATTATGGGTCTTTAGGAGAAAGAAAAGTAATCCCGATGAAATATTTTATCGGATTTATTCGAAGTGTCTTCAGAGTAATGCCGCCCTTGTGATGCCTGTTCTAAGAGTGGGAACAATAGCTGCTCGCATAACGACAGAGCAGTATTTTTCAGGGTCTCATAACACATTAATTACAAGTGGCGTGTTTCCTCGACGAAGGCCAAATGTTAATCCTCAACCAGCCTGTTTGAAGGATGGGACGTTACGCAGTTCGTAATTATAGCACGAAATTTGCTGTGCTGTTTGAGTTAGTTTGCAGCTCAATTTGCTGCAGTTGGACTTAATAAAATAGAGCCAATGTTGCTAATTTTTACACGAATACTTTTTAAGGGACGAAATAAATTAATTTGGAGTTTTAGTTGAGCTTTCTTAACATCAGTGTATGGAGTACAGGTCTGTGATACGAGAAGGAGCACTTCCCCCCCTCCCCCCTCCCATTATCTATAGTTCTGTTGATTGAACGAAGTCGACTGTCAGTTGTTCCCGCTTCAATTATTGTTTCTAGTGACACAACAGAAGCCGTTAATTGGAGCTGTGGAATATCTAATTGAAAATCTGATTCCTGTCTATCCATTTCATCGCAAATGTAGATGGGCGATTCTTGGCAGATAATTTCAATGTCGGTCTCTATCACTGAGATAGCGCACAAATCTTGCCAAACTGGTACCTGGATGAACTGTAGTGTCGTGTTATTTTCCTGGCGCTGTGAGTCTTAGCCCTTCCGGCGGGGGTGGGGGGGGGTGTCCTGGATTCCTCGCAGTTCAGGCTGTCTAATATACTTCGAGATGTTGCTTATTTTTTTAAGTGGTATTGTACAACTGACACAGATATGAACACCTGGGTGTTTTCTGGGTTAAGTATGTAAATCTACATATTTTTCGTCATTTGCTACATCGTTCAGATATATCGGACCATGGCTGACTGTCGTCTCGTTTTCGATTTTCATGTAACGGCTCGTACTGTGGGGCACTGGGTGATGTTGGCGTCATTGAACCGGTACTGGAACAAACTTCCGGGTTAGCTCTGTCAACAAAGCGGCCCCGATCGGGCGAAGACTTTAGAAATAAATTATTACTGTTGTGATGCTCGATTTTTCCGAACATGCAGTGTGCTTAGTATTTTGATCTTAAACTCTCTATCAGCGTTAAAAGCGTTTAGTACAGGTAATGACACAAATTTACTAAAGAAATTTCGCACGTATGATTTCCTGATAAATTTTTTTACGATATAACTGCAAAAAAAAAAAACCTCATTCTTTATTCCTAGATTGCTCCTATTCATCACGTGCAGTTTCTAAATGAAGTGTAATACGGCGAGTCGTCATCATCTTGGATGGCTCGTCTGTCAGTAGCACAAGATTCTCCAGCGTCTTA
>JARYHS010010087.1:0-49998 GCA_031002005.1 Vandiemenella viatica
CAACAAAAACTAGTTTGGCTTTGAGAGTCATATAACACTGTTATAGAAAGTTCAAGATTAGTGTGGTGGCAGGAAGGACACACCGCGAAGCAAGTGTCGGCAGCAGCGTGCCACTGAGACACAGCGGCATCACGCCGGCGCAGTGCCCACCTCTACTCCCCCACAACCTATGAATTTACTCGGAATACCACACCAGTTTATCTCCCCGGAGGCTTAAAATCTTCCCAACCACAGTCACTCACCCAGATATCTGGTAAGTCACACATTCACAAACCCCAGCATAATTATTATGATGATACCACCACAGTGATGAGGGACCAGGTGCAGTAGGCTTATGAGCATGCTAGCCAATACATTCAAATTACAACAAAATTTACAAGAAGAGTTACGATGAAGACATTACACTGAAGGAGTACCAACAAGGAAAGCAAGCACAATTACGGATTGATGCACTTTGCTGAGGGTGCAGTAAGAAGTTTGATTCCCAATGGATGGGACCATATGCTACAGCAGAAGTGAAAAAATCCAATGTGGTCCTACAACATAGGGGAAACATGTGCATAGTATTTTATAAACACATGTTAATTTGGTTGCACACCTGTGAAGCCTTTTTCTTTGTGTAAATCTTTGTAAAAAAAAAAAAAAAAAAAAAAAAAAAAAAAAAAAAAAAAAAAAAAAAAAAAAAAAAAAAAAGTAATTTTTCTTATGTTACACAGTTTGTAAAGTATTTTGTTTGTGAAGAATTTTGTTAACTTGTTGCACACATTTTGTAAAGCCTTTTGGTTGTGCAAAAATTTTATAGATTTTTCCAAGGCTACTGTATGATCAATATAACCATATTATAAACATTACTGAATTACAGCGCCAGAGAAATTTCATGCTTCTGTAACTTATCGCAAAGAATCTAAAATACGTATTTACTGCAGGAACAAAAAGATTGTCACTTGCAAATAATAAATTTTTTTATTGTTTGAACAAGAAGGTGTAGTGTGCAAATCAGTCCTTTTAAAATTAGAAGGCAGCCATCGATGCAACGTTACATTTTATAAGTTGTTTTAATAGTTCCGAATCTACACTAACATTGTAAATGCAAAAGTAACTCTGTCTGTCTGTTACGTTATCAGGATTAAACAGCTAAACCTATTTAGATGAAATACCATGCATCATTAGGAAGGACATGTAATAATTTTTCAATAGTTAATAACATACTTAGTCATGAAATTCTGAAAGTTAACTGAACAGTTACAGACAGACAGGGCATGTAACTCTCTGTAATGCTATATCAGTTACTTAGGATTTTGTCTCTCTTGCAGTTTATGTATGATCTGTTCATGTACAGACACAATTTATTAGTATACACGTGGACTTGCACTGCACCTGACTATTATTTTGTGCTTGTTAGCAAAGGACAGCAAAACCAAACAACTTGTGTATAAAGTGGTATTGACATAACATGTCCCCAGAACGTGACATAATTTTAAACCACAAACAAAACTCTGCCAGACAGTCTCCGACAGTTATCCCCCCCTTTTTTTTAGTTTGTTGCTATTTTTAAATATGTTGCATACTTGTTCTCTTCGTGAGACAGTTTCAGTGGTAGAATGGTATGGTGATGGCTTCTCCATCATACTCCATGCTTTTTGGGACACCTTTTACTTACATCTATATATAACGAATTCCAACAATAAAATTCCAAGACCACGCATGTGAAGTCATGGGTAACAGCCAGTATTCAATATACACAGCATTTATTCTAAGGTTATGTAAACACCATGCAAAACTAGTATCAGTTCTGCAATGATTTTTTTTTTTAGTAAATATTTTCAAATATCCAGTGCACTTTCTTGTGTAACAGGACAGTATGCTGATGGAACACGCTTCCAGTTAGCTATATAATCTCATACAATGATGTGTGCTTCACAACATTCTGGAATGTCTGAACAATAGTCGAGCAAAGCTGTTTGGATGTCCTCGATGGCCTTGGCAGAATTTGATGTCCCACTTTTCCCCTAAAAAGATTATCACAGGCTTTCTTTTAATGGGATTTATCTCTAGGAGACAGCATTGCCAATTTATACATTATTTGCTCTTGTATGTCATCACAAATGTCAATGAGGAAGTTTACTGCCACCTATGTAAAGGATACCACGTTCCACAAGCACAAATCATACAAATTACTGTCACAATGTGGTACTCCTCAAATCGATGTGATCTCATAATAATGCCAGCCAATGTTACACCACCTCAATCACCATTTGGTAATATGACTTGGCTACACTGGCTTCCTGTTTGCTCCCTTACACATCATCAATACTGTCTCTCAATATGTCCAAGAACAGAACCTTTCCCAGTTTATGAATTTAAGGACTGAACTAAAGGGGGTGCCCCAATAATGTCTACCAAGCACGATGATGATGATGATAGATCATTATTGATGCCATACTAGTGACACTACCCCCAGGTCTAGTTTAGCTCCAACACTGGTCACTTTAGACCAAGTATGTATTGGTAATGCTATTTTCTTATGGGGGCTTGAGGGTTTGGGAGAGACTACATTAGCCTCTTCCAACCAAAGGTCAACCTATCCTTCATGTGATGTAACGTGATTGCAAGGACGAGACTCTGGTGAATGAATGATTCCCGGTATAAGTAGTCATCCACTGCTTGCCAACAGCCTCTAAAAGGAGGGCAGAAGAACAGAAGCAGGTCCAGGGCACACTCTTGCCCTTGGGGTTGGAAATGTTCCCTAAAAACAGACGAATCAGAAATGATCAACGGTATGGAAATGTAGAAGGCAACGGGAAGTCACTGCATTAAAGACCCAAGGGTATCATGAGGACATGTAATCCTCTTATATTTCATATAGAACTGTGGCTTCTACCTGGGTAAAATAGTCTTCCAATCAGATCTCCGGGTGGGCACTGCTCAGAATGGATAAAAACATTCTACAATTCAGAGCATGGAATGTTATAAGTCTGAATAGGGCAGGTAGATTAGAAAACATGAAAGGAACAACTTAAGTTAAATGTCATTGGGATTAGTGATATTAAGTGGAAGGATGCATAGGATTTCTGTTCTGGAAACATAGAATAATTAGAACACAAGCTATCATTGGAATTACTGGTGTGGAATTTGTAATGAACAAATAGATTGGAGAAACGGGCAAGTTGTTATGAATGGTTTAATAACAAGATTATTTTACTGAGGGTCAAAACTAAGCCTGCTCTAGCCACATTAGTATAAGTTTATATGCCAAGATGATATAGAAATATATAAAATATATGATGAAATTGAAGAATTCATCCAATACATGAAGGATAATCAAATAATCAAGGATGTTTGGAATATCACAGTTGGAGCAGGAAAAGAATTGAATACTGTAGGAACTTTTTGGTCTAGGACAGTGGTTCCCAATTAGTTTTTACTGAGTACCACTTCAAGAAAGAGATCAACTTCATGTACCACTCATAGCTGAATTGATAAACAAATAAATGTGATCATCCCAGTAGAATGTTCATACAGTCATAGCATTAGAGTAATATTATTCACATACGCATAGTTTGTCTTAAAATACATATTGGTGAAAGTAATATTTGCATATTTTTTTTTCAATTATTTTAGTGATGACTTTAACCAAGAGATTACTGCGCGTACCCCTTGAAGCAACCACTCTTACCCCTGTGGGTACATGCATCACTTATTGGGAATCTCTGGTCCAGGAGATAGAAACGAGCAAGGAAGCAGGTTGTTAGAATTTTATGAAAAATATAAAATCATTGTGATGAACACACTATGTAAGAATCATGTACAAAAGAAATATAGGTGGAAACATCCATGGGATACACTATATCATGGTCAACTAGAGAGAGTAATCAAGTTCTAGACTGTAAAGCAGATCCAGGAGCTTACATGGGTTCTGACCCTATCTAATAGTTATGAAGTGTAGGTTGAAATTCAAGAGAATAAGGAAACACTCCAGACATAACAGACTGGAAGTGAACAAACTGAAACACTTGAGAGGTAGTAGACATGGGTCTAGGAAACAACTTGAAATGGGCTCAACTGAGGTGGAATGGAATGAACTAAAAAGATAAAAAATCAAAGGTAGTAAAGAAACATTAGGCTTTTGAAAAAAGAAGAAGAAGAAGCTGCCCAAAAACCATGGATCACAGAAGAAATTTTGGAGTTGATAAATCAGAGTGTCAGGCGAAAAGTCTGCCCGGGGGCTTGCAACACCTTCACCTGAACTATGAACAATTAAGTTCGTGACCATGTATAGCCTTCTGGTACCTATGATATTAATTAACCTGGTCGCCACGCACTCGTATTAATAAACCACAAATGCGAAGGGTAAACAAGATAAAATCATTTAACACAGTTTGAGAATAACACAGTTCTTATATTCTTTCAAAAGTTCACTCGTACATTGTCGGTACCAGAATTTTGAATAAAGCATCGGACAACAGTTTCTTTGAAGATTGCAAATTAAGTACAATTCTACGAGAAGACAAAAACTCACAAAGTCCCCCTAACTTTAGTGAGTACTACGGCATGTTAGAACTTGCCTAAACCGCTACCCTAATCTGCGCCGCTAACTAGCGCGAAGTTGCGCGATCACTTTCCGGCGTAAGAATGAGACAGAGCTTACAGCAAGGTCTTTTATTGGCTTATACGAGCCTGTGACCTTGGCGAACCTTTCTTTAATTAATATCTCAAAAAGTACATAATGGTTTAACTTGGAATTTTTACAGGGACTTTCTATTGTCATGTTCTATCTGTTTTAATTTAATTTAACATTCCAAAGGGTTTCTAAAGACTTAAAACTAAAGTCATCACATGACCAACTTGGCGGAAATTTTTCGCGCTTCACCAACAATCGGCGACAATCTATTTTTCAAAAACTTAATTACCGGACAAATGCTTAAACTTTTTACCGAAACCATGATATCTCTATAACCGTCTCAATTAGGGCTATCTACTGATATAAATTTCAAATTAATATTCCTTTTAATTAAAAAGTTCATTTTTTTCTCTTAATTAAAACTACTAATTAAACTTTGCGAAATTATTTAATTTTACTACCAAAATATCGGGGACAGTGCTGACTATAGCTGGTGATAACAAGGTCAGCTGTAGCTTTACTCAATTTAAAGATATTTCTAATCTTAGTTTTCTACTTTTCCGATCGCGTGTTTCAAAACATGAACAAACGGGAATATCTCTTAAACTAAACGTTTCCCGATATGATAAATACACTTTAAAATGATTTTTATGGTGAATTGTCCCTGTGGGAAAGATTACAGGAAAATTCCTTAAAGTTGACAACTATTCTTCTCGAAATTTTTTTCTAAGTCCAACATCGGCAACTTTACAATTGATCTGTAGAATAATTTACTGCTGTGGGTAGCTAGTGAAAGTGCTTTTGGTGAACAAAAAGGTACTTTACAAGAGGAGAAGGTGAAAAAATGCTACGGATGAGCAGGAAGAAAGCAGTACAGACATTTTAGAAATCAGATAAACAAGAAATGCAAGAAAGCAAAAGAAGAAAAGTGTGAAGAAGTGTAAAAGGAAATGGCTGAGGTAAAGTAAATGTGGCCTTAGGAGGATCAAACATAATTTTGGAGAAAAGTGTGTAAACATTAAAGCTGCTTTTAGAAAACCTCTTTTAAGTTCAGAAGATAGAGCTAACTGACGGAAGCAATGAATAGAGAATTTGTATGATGGGGATGATTTGAACGCAGTGTACTGGAAAAAGATGGTGATATCGACATTGATGACCAAGGAGATCCTGTTTTAAGGGAATAATTTGATAGAGCTTTGAAAGATTTGAAATCAAATAAGGTGGTTGGAACTGATGAGATTCCTGCAGAATTTCTGAAATCTCTAGGAGAAGAAGGAATCCAAAGATTATTCAAACTGATGTCAAAAAGTTATGCAACAGGAGAAATTCCAATTGATTTTAATAAAAGTATCATCTTCACACTTCTGAAGAAAGTACAAGCTGACAAATATTAGAATTATCGCACTATAAGTATAACATCACAAGCTTCAAAATTACTGACCATAATAATGTACAGAAGAATAGAAAGGGTAATAGGTAGTAGGTGAAGATCAGTTTGGGTTTCGGAAAAACCGCAGTACACGAGTAGTAATTCTGGCTTTAAGAATAACACTTGAAGGGCATATCAAGAAGAACGAGGATACTTTTATGATGTTTGTTAGTTTAGAAAAAAGCTTTTGATAATGTTTGGTGGGACAGGATATTCAAAATTTTAAAGAAGATAGGTCTAAAATACTGAGATACAAAAATCCTTTATAATCTATATAAGAATCAGGTGGCTGTAATAAAAGTAGAGAATCATGAGAGACATGCATCAGTTAAAAAGGGTGTGAGACAAGGTTGTAGTTTGTTCCCATTAATATTCAACTTGTATGTAGAGGAAGCAATGAAGAAAGTGAAAGAAAAATTTGAATGTCGCTTAAGTGATCAACAAGAAACAATCAGTATGCTACAGTTTGCAGATGACACTGTCCTTTTAGAAGAAAGAATTGAGAATCTTGAGAAGTTACTGAATGGCATGAAAAAAATTCTGAAGGAAGATTTTGGACTAAATATAAACCAAAGCAAGATAACAATGATAAAAAGCAGCAGAAATGATAGCAGTAATTTCTTTTTTTCTTTTCTTTTACTTATGGCTTTACGCCTCATCAATGTCATTAGAGGCAGGGTGGGACTGGGGACAAGGAATGGGAAGGAATTCATCAATGGCCTTTGAAGGAAGCATCCTGGCATTCACCTGGAGTGATTTGGGGAAACCATGGAAAACCCAAATCTGGATGCCCAGAAGGGGATTCGAACCCCCTCCCCCTGAATGCGGCGCTATTTAAATATAAAAATAGGATCGAATGCAATAGGAGTAGTAAGTAAATTCTATTACTTAGGAAGTAAAAACACAACTGATGGACAAAGCAATAATGAGGTTAAAAGCAGAATAGCACTAGTGAAAAAAGATTTCTTGAAAAAGAGAAATCCTTTTAGTCCAAGAGCAATATCTGAAACTAAAAGTTTAAAATTCTTTGTATGAAGCACAACTCTTAATGATAGTGAAGCAAAAACATTGGGAATACCATAAAGAAGGAAAGCTGAAGCATTTGGGAAATGGTGCTATAGAAGGATGCTGAAAATTAAGTGGAAAGAAGTTTGAGGAAGAGTCTTACAGGCTGAAGAGACAGGATGGTGGGCAATATTTTAAGACTTGCAGATTTGGTTAATTTGTTGGTGGAGGGAACTGTTGAAGGTAGGAACTATAGAGGAAGACAGAGATTAGAATATATGAAGCAGATAACTGAGGACAGAGGTTGTAAGGAATATGTTGAGATGAAGAGGTAAGCACAAGATTGTAAAAGCTGGAAGACTGCATCAAACAAGTCGAGAGACTGATGAAAGCAAAATAAAAACTATCTTAAGACACGGATGCACAATACCAGTAAATCGCAAGACAATTTCAACTCATTGAAACCTCACACACTGTCTGCAAATGATGCCACCATGAAAGTTATAATTCTATGACATATCTACTTGGGTTTGTGAAGTTCCAATTCATTAATAGGTAGAGCTAATTCTAGGCTAAGATTCCTAGGTTGAATCTTGAAATTTTTTAATGAACAAACAAAGGAGATAGCATACAAATCTCTTGTGCATCCATATTTGGACTTCTGTTGTGCCATTTGGGATCCGTTTCGAAAGGGGTTGATTGACAGTATAAAGAAATTACAGAGAAGAGCCACTCAATTCGTGACCACTTGCTACAGTCCTTATGAAAGCATCACAGAACTGATTAGTAGACTAGGCTGGGAGTCTCTGGTAGATAGACAACGCACGTTTCGTTTAAACTTATTGGTAAACATGTGTACTCCCACTTTCACTTACGAGTGTAGTGAAATACTTCTTCCACCAACCTATTTGAGTCAGAATGACAGGAAAGATAAGAGAAATAAGGTGCCGCACTGATTCTTCCATGAATTCTTTTTTCCTCGCACCATTAGGGATTGGAATGCAGAACACAGAGATTAGCATTGGTGCTGAGCACCCTCTGTCACCCACAATTTAGTGAATTGCAGAGTATATTTGTAGATGTAGATTATGACATTATCATACACCATGTTAGTTTCCCCCCAGGAGTATATGCTGAACTGTAACAAACAGTACATCATCATTCCTGAGTTCTAGTTTGAAATTCTGTAAATCTGCAATGGTTGAGTGTTTGTATCAATTACATACATAATTTGTATTATTCAATCAGCACTTGAAACATGTTCTGTGTTTATTCATACCGTCTGAGAAGCAGCTAATGTAAAACTTATGTAGCTTTATTTGTATTTTGGGAATGATCCAACTATATACTTCTTTAAATTTTGAAACTATGACAGCAGCTTAAGCTGTTTTACAATTTTAAATGGGAATAGACTAAATGATCATTTGGTAGCTGTCTTAAACATAGATAGCTAACAAACAGCATGCTGCTTCTAGAAAAAGAATCGTGGGGCATGGAATTAAAGATATAAAATATAGACATCAACTTAAAACATAACATGATTTTTCAATTAGACCTGACCCATAACTTTAGTATCATACAGTGCTACACACCTAATACAGGTTGGGATGGGATAGAGAATGCTCGAGACACTCTGAAGTACATGTTCGAGTGGAAGAACATCACTATTAGTGTTACGAATGCAAAGCAAGGATATATGAATATGACGAGTCCACGTGGATGATGTGAAGGAAGGCTGAAAAGGCATTCTAGAACCCTATTCAATTTTGTCCAGTAAACAATCTTATTGTTGGGAATGCCTTGTGCATGTATGAAAGACAGGAATTCTATATCATTACCAGCTATGGCTTACTTGAACAATGAGAACTGTTCAATGTTTAGATCTTTGTTATTAAAAAACACACAACATAATGTTAGACGTAAAAGTGATATTTATCACATACCTAGACAGTAATCAGAAGTTTATCTTTACTGCTTTTAGGTCTAATAGGGGGAAATGACATAAGAACTGTTCAAAAAAGGAAATTCAGGGTCTAAAAGTTGAAGGATAAACTGAAACTGAAGGAATTTCAAGACAAGATCAAACACAGTTTACTAAGAACAGCTGCAGGAATAGTGGAAAAGGAAAGGAAAAAATCTGGAGGAATGTTTGTTAGCAAAGCAAAGCGAAGGCCTAAAATGTATGTAGTTGAACAAATGATATGCATATATGAAAGAAGAAGAACTACAGAGATGAAAAAGAAAAATTCCTTCATGTTATACTTAGAGAATCGATGCAATGAACAAACTGAAATATCACATTACAAAAAGGAAAAATGGTATAACAACTGGTGTTTTCACTGCTAGTATCAGTCAAGTTCTGCATGCTTTTAGGCTGTGGTTCAGTAGGGATTGGTATTTTCAAAATGTTTTTTCAAAGACTACATTCAATAGTTTCAAAGGTCTACTATCTCTAAACTCTGCAACATTCAGCAATGAACTGGAGATGTTTATATTGCTAACATAGGTTCTCCTAAGCTGATAGGAAATTATGATATGTTTATCAACTGCAGAGACTCTACTGATACTTAAAAAAAAATAGTAGTAATTGTTTCTTTTATTTAGCACAAGTAAAATTTCTTAAATCATATTGACAACATCATTTGGTCTTTAACCATCCCATAAATCCATTAAACTGATTTCACTTTAACACTTTTAGTGCAGTTTATTATAAGCACATTTTAAGGCAAAAAAAACTACTAGCGTAATTCTTTAATAGTATACCCAAATTATTTTAATTACTTCATATTTTTTCCTTCACACAATTTGTATATTTCAGCTCTAAGAAAACTTCCACAAATTACAATAATCATTCGACAGCAGATTTTTAAAGTTTTAAGAATTGAAGATGGTAAGGGGGGGAAAAAAACTGAGATGCTTCCTACCCAGCTGTGGCAAGATCACCACTTGTCACAAGATCTGTTTTTGTTATATGACACTAACATATCCATAAACCACCTTCGAAGCTAAGAATACTTCAGTGTCTCCCACACAAGCATCTTCCAACACCACTGCAAAGACAGCACAAATTAACCATTGGTAACAGAGCACATTCTGCTCAAAAGCTTCTCCTACAATTGACAGCTGTCCTCCCCAACCACAGTGGATTTTGCATACAGCTAGTAAACAGTAATACACCAACCACAAAGAAATAATTCACTGTTAAATTACTCATGATAATTCTTGTATGCTTGGAAATGACCCCTAACTCCCATACTATTTTTTCTCCTAAATTGTTCAAGAATTGATTTTTTTTTCAGCCAAGTGCTAGATTATGTTTTTTTTTTTCATGTATAGTACCTGCAGCTACACTTCTACAAGTTCTCAATAAACCTAGATTTACCTTCCTGATTGATTTTCATTCTGTTGTTATTTCCTGCAATCATGTTTGCTAACAATAAGTATAGAGTATTTTATTTTAACTGCATGTTGCCCATTTACAACTAAACAATCTGAGAGGTGATCTGTTGAGATGAACCCAATGAGTGAGAAATTCTGTCTGAAATGTTACATATGATCTCCATATTTGGTGTCAATATCCAAACCAGAACAATACAGAAATACTGTTCATTAATTGTAACATACTTCTACACTTCTTTAAGCTACAGAAGAGTAAGAAATTGTGCCAGAAATAAAAAGGATAAATTTATTTTTTCATTAAGTGATACTTTGAACTACAAGTGTCATAGATGCAGGTGAGAGTGATAAGGAGAGGTACAGGTGTTTGTAGCAGGCTTAATACCAATGGAGCCATAAGCAAACAAAGAAAAAATGTCAGCTGTAACACACCAGACAGCAACTGGTATGAGAGTGACGTTGCCAGATGAAGTGTGTGTACACTGCACGCACAGTAGGTAAGTGTTAAACAATGGTTACGGCAGTGTGGTGAGTGCATGAGATGAAACCAAGGTAAAATTTTCCATTTGAGAATAGCTCAAATAATTTACAAGTGCATTCTCCAGAGAAAATTTGGAATTACAGTCTTTTACTGAGATTCCCACAGCATTTTACTAGTTTCTGACCGAGCGTGGTGGTGTAACGGATAGCGTTCTGGCCTCGCATTCGGGAGGACGGCGGTTCGAATCCCCGTCCGGGCATCCAGATTTGGGTTTTCCATGGTTTCCCCAAATCACTCCAGGTGAATGCCGGGATGCTTCCTT
Source organism: Vandiemenella viatica (assembly GCA_031002005.1). Classification (NCBI taxonomy): domain Eukaryota; kingdom Metazoa; phylum Arthropoda; class Insecta; order Orthoptera; family Morabidae; genus Vandiemenella; species Vandiemenella viatica. Next base: position 11,255 of record JARYHS010010087.1, read on the forward strand.
CAAAAGGCCATGGCCGAATTCCTTCCCATTCCTTGCCCCCATCCTTTCCCGTCTCTAAAGACCACGTTGTTAAAAAGGGACGTTAAACTGTTACAAAAAAAAAAAAAAAAACTAGTTTCTGTACAGGATAATTATGGATTATTGAAGTCTGTAAATTCAAAGATAGTGGGCAATGCTTGCAGAAAAATGTTAGTGAGGGTATTAGCTGCCTCATGGGAAAATATAAAGAATATTTTGATTCAATACTATGGAGAAGGGTGCTCAACTGATCACAATCCATGTTAAATGTCTGCAACTGGTCAGAATAAATCAAACCATAACAGAATGAGCATCACATATTGCTAAATTATCTCATGATTGGGAGATACACAGCTAGCCAAGAAATTCCAGAATAAATGTTGGTGGATAGACTATGTCGTTCTAAAATTTACATTCATATACGTGTTTGGTAATTAGAAAATTTAAAATTTGATTTTGGAGCAAGGACAAGATTTAAATTTTTTTCAGGTTGATGTTGATAGTTGTATTAAAAAATCAGGGCAAAGTTTGGAATTGGCAAACAGAAACAAGGATATAGTTATGATCGTGTTCAACTTAGTGAACACATTTCTTTATTACCCTCGACCAACAATGCAGCACTACACAGTAAACTTGAAGAGTGAATACTGTGGTGTTACGTGTGATCAAAACAATTAAAGTGGCTCGCGAACAATTCATAAGAAATATCTGCATGTTATTCACACTAGCAGAAATGCAAACACATCAGGTTGACCATTAGTGCAGGTGGTCCTGCTAGCCACTACCTGTGAGCCAACAAAGGTCTCAGTCCCAGGGAGATTAGTGGAAAACACCTATGTTGTTACAACTTTGAAAGACTATGGAAATTTGAATGAAAGACAAGAGACAACAAATATAATTAATTGCCACTTCCTAATGGCATGGGTATTTTGCAGATGTGTGGAAAGTTACAGTGACATATGATAGATATGGAGGGGAACAGCGGCAACAAATGAGTGAGTGTAATTGCTGTGCATGGAGAAATGAAAATGGAATAGAAAATAAGACAAAAGTAAGGCTAGGAAGTACATTAAATTCTGCCTACTGGCCCCCCCGAGTTTGGTTGCAGGAAATAAGTGACTGCGCGGTACCATCAAGAAAGAGACAATACGAGGTTTCCTACAGATGAGCTGGGCTAATGTTGGGAGATAATTCAGTATTTGGTTGTGACTTGAATCTGTTGGTCTGGGCTCCTTGCATGCCAACACCTGATGAGCTTCTGACTGCTGGTCGCGGCTTATCGTGACTCTACACACAACAACAAATACGGTACTGGGCAGGCAGTTCGTCGGCTGCACTTTGCTTATCGCAGTCAGCATCATTGCAGAGCAGAGATGCACTGGCAATTTGCCATTTTACCATGCCATTGGTCACCGCTCATACTGATGAATGGCAATGAAAAATAGTTTGTGCCACGACAGATTTTCACCATAACTCAGTTTTCAAACACCCAGTAACGCCTGTGAGATATTCATACCCTCAACTGAGATAGATCAAATGTTAAGACCTTATGCTGTAATTAATGAGTAATTTCAATCATTTGTTTTATTGGAATAAATAAAGTTAATTTACTTTTGAGTTGTTAAAAGGAAAATAAAGATGTTGATATTTATAAATTCGTTGGTTTTTAAATTTCTGGAATGATAACATTAGTCACCCTTTCCCTATTAAAATAATTTTTATATTATATTTCATTGACACCCAGAACGTGTGGCTAAGATGAAATTATTTGCAGAATCAATAATTTATCGATTATCTATTTTACCAAAGCCAAGTTTCCGGCTTGTATAGTTTGTACCGGTATGATAATCATGTAGCTAAAAAGAAATGTAACAGATGAACTCTGAGGGAAATGAAAATAAACCTTTTCAGCATGGGAAGAAAAATATACACTCTCTGATCAAATGTATCCTGACACCCCCGTGTAATGAGGAATTCAATGCTAGATGTGACAGGCGGACCCAACATTATAAAAGCAGTTGGGGAGTATTATGCTGTCAGCAGAGAAGCAGTAACAGCAGAATTGGTCAGTCAGAAGAGCTTAGTGACTTTGAACTAGGACTAATCACCAGATGTCACCTGAGTAACAAATTCATCAGAGACATTTCATGTCTTCTAATCATGCCCATGTCAACTGTTGGTGACATGATTGTTAGGCTGTATGATATCATGTGACTTTGGTTAAGCCCAAAGTCTCAGTGATATAAAAGATATTTATGCCAAATTTTAAGAAGATTGGATTATATTTAGGGGTTGCACATTTAGATCACTTTATATCAAAGTAGTGAAATTTCTAATATTGAATTGCTATATACTAAAGGGCTTCTTATGTATTTCATCGTCTTCTGCGGGTAATTGAACTTCAAAATGGAAATTAAAAAAGGAGTTTGTGTCATAGGAAGGTGCCTAGTGTTGAGCTTTTGGGAGCTCGGCTCTCTTCAAAGCAACAAGATTTTTATTTTTTTTTACCATCACAAGGAAATGAAAGATACACTTTCAGATGCTGATAAACCTACTAGTACTAAGCTACAAGAAGTGTGGTGCAAAGCAAATATCCCTGTTAAGATGGAGAAGAATATCCATGCTGGTATACATATGCTGTACAAAGAATTTAACAGCGGATTTGAAAAATTGGTCCCGTCAAGTTGTTTAACATTTCCCAGCAAAATGTGATGGACCTGACTAACATGTCACAAGAAGATAAATAATATCTTAGGTCACAAAGAAAACATCATATGATTTCATCAATGAGTGGAGAAGACAAGGTTTTCACCTCGAAAATAAGATTTTTCAGGATTTCTAAAGTCTGAGGGCTTCATTTGATAAGAAGTCATATACGACAACACTGGGAGGAGAATGTCTCATGCAAGGTTTTCTAGAAAAACAATGAATGAAAATGGTTGAATATCTCCTCAATGTCCTAATAGAGGGAAGTCATCCAAGAAAAGACTAGAAACAGTTATTACAACTTTCACTACGAGGGCAATCTGAAAAACAGTTTTAAGATCCCAGGGGATCTGCAACAAGAAGTATGGATGGCAAAGGCAATAAATGACCTTAAAATTGTCCTCTTTACTTAATAGTTGAATGTTTCTCAACAAGAATTGAAAGGAATGAAACGGGTTGCAAATTTTGCCAGCTTTGTACATGTTTACTGCTAAGAAACAACTTTGATATCTCTCAGAAAGAAATGTAGGATTTCCTTATGGAAGAACCTATTACTGGGACACAAGGAAGAGATGACTGAATATTTATAAACCTAATCTGCAAAAGAAAAAGGAACTGAAACGATTAGAGGATAAAGCCCAAGTTTTTGAAGGAAAAGACCTGAGCCATTTCTTTACTAATAAAAGTAGTTTTTTTGAATTGTTTGGGATACACAACATGACAGAATACTCCTTTTGAACGCTTTCAAGTGGTAAATGATAGTGTAGAAAGAGGAATTGTACTGATAAAAAAGTTTAACGAATCGGTCATAGACGAACAACAAAAACAGTTCTTGTTGAGAGTAGTTAAGCATCACACAAAAGTCATCACCAAGTGAAAAAAAAAAAAAAAGAGATTGCATTATTCCAAGTTGATTAATGTAACACATTTTTACCTATAATACTACCTATTAATCTTAGTGTCTAGTTTTAGTACCATTTTAGTTTTCCCAATAAAAGTAATTAATATTTAAGAAAACTTATTTTTTCCCCTACTTTTACAAAACTGATCAAAGTGTGCAACCTCTAAATATTATCAAATCTTCTTGAAATTTGGTATAAATATCTTTTACATCACTGATACTCAATGTGTAAGTAAAGTCATATGATAATCACAGCTCTGGAAAAAATAAAACACCCTAATGATTGTGAGGCATAAATGTGAAGGAACAACCACAACTAAACCAATACTAGGCAGACTTCAATTAATGACAAGGATTGTCAAGCATTGCTGAGGGCGTTTCTTAAAGACCGTAAGAAATCAACGGAAGGAATCACTCATGATTTTGAAAGTGCTACCAGTACTTTGCATCGGGAGTTTAGGAGAATGGGTTACAAATGTCAAACTACTGCTAATACACCATAATTATTGTAATCAATAATAAGCGACACTTAAGGTGGTATAAAGAACAATGCCAATGGACAGTGGATGACTGGAAACGAGTGATTTAGAGTAATGAATCATGCTATAACCTTTGACAACCTAATGGAAGAGTTTGGATTTGGCAAATGCCAGGAGAACATTAGCTGTCATTGTAGTACCAAGCGTGAAGTACATACAAGGTATGGATATGAACACATTTTAAAGCATTGTACATTGCATATGGTAAAAGACCAGTTCAGAGAATATTATTGTTTGCATCAGCATGACAATGCACCCTGTCATAAAGCTGCATATGTGAGGAAACAGTTTGTGTACAATAAGATTCCTTGTGTATTATCTAGATTGTGATACCACTACAATCACTTAACGCTTTACCGACTACAGCTTTGTAAACACAAATAGCAACTGTGAGTGCGCAGACTTCCGCGGTTGTTGTCGATGTTAGTTTGGTTGTCTGGGTTGAACCGTGTCAATTTATGAAAACCTAACATTTCGGCCATCATTTTGTGTACTTCTTCAGAGGACTGTTGAGGATGGAATTGCTGCCAGCTATATACAGGGCTAGTCAAAATGATTGCAGTGATTTCATGATTTTTCTTTTGGCTGTCCTATTATAGGTACGATGATGGGGTTTGCTGTTACAAAACAAGTGACTCTCCAAGTTTTGATTGCACTAAATGCAAGCTTCCCACAGTGGCCGCTAGAGCGCTAGAGAGCAAGATGGCTGAAAGTGAGAAACCGTACATTGGTCTCCAATTTCATTTGACTCAGTCTATGGTAACTGTTCAGCGACACTTTAGAACAAAGTTCGACATGCTAACACCATTCGGCGTTGGTATCAACAGTTTAAAGCATAGGTGTCAAACTCAATTTTGCAGAAGGCCGTATATTAAATTTAGAATGTGTAGGCGGGTCAGATTCAAATAAAAAAATGTACTGAATTATTATAACATTTTATTTATTTAATTGTATAGTATATAATATACGGTTGTTAAAAATCATATCAAAGTTATAAAACAGGGTAATTATTTTGAGGTCGAGGATCCAGATACCTGATTTCTCTTGCTTTGACAAGCTCATTGATGTCAGGTATCATATTTGTTGTAATTATTTTAAGTATTGATTGGAGATGTTCATTCGTAAGTCTTGTGCGATGTTTGTTCTTATTTATTTTCATGACGGAAAACATCTGCTCACATAAATAGGTGTTACCAAACATGCTCAGAATGCGTGCTGCATACTTTTTTAATTCCAGGTAGTTATCCAAACTCTTGAAATATTATGTATAAAATGTAAGAGCGTTAACCTCTTTAAATTTATCTTTCAAAACACTGTCCGACTGAAGATCTATCAACTCCATTTGCAAATGAACTGGTGCCTGTGAAGCTTCAAAATGGAATGGATTGTTGAAAATTGGGAATTCCATTTCATTCATTTTGTGGAAGTCTTCAAAACGATTGTTGAATTCCGTGATCAGATTTTGCAGAGGTTCACTGTGCCAAATGATTTTAAATGAGGGAAATGATCCAAAGTTTGATTTTTTACCTGATTTTCCCACAGCCTCAACTTTTTTTCAAATGCTTGAATACAAGAATACATTTGAGTGACAATCAGATTTTTACCCTGTAATTTTACATTCAGATCAGTCAAGTATTTATTCATATCTACCTAAAAGGCACAATCAACCCACCAGTCATTGTTATAACCAATTGTGTTGCCTTTTTCTAACATGGAAGCTTGAACAGGGTCACGTAATGCAAAAAATCTTTCTAAAACTACTCCTCGACTGAGCCAACGAACTTCGGTGAAATAAGGGACGTCAGAAAACTTTTCGTCCAAATCTTGTAAAAACTGCCTGAACTGTCGGTGATTTAGTCCTCTGCTCCTAATAAAATTTACTATTTTAATTATAGGTTGCATGACATGGTCCATTTTTAAATGTTTGGATGCCAATGATTCCTGATGAATTATACAGTGAAATCTCACAAATTTCCATGATGTTTTCTGTTTTAATTTAGTTACAACACCCGAATGTTTGTCAGCCATGTATAAAAACAGCAAGTTGAGCTGTATCAACAGTATCAGTGCTCTCGTCAACAGCCAGTGAAAAGTTTGTGAATTCCTGAATTTTCTCCTTCAATTGGAGAACCAAATTTTGAGATAAATCATTTATTCTTGAAGCAACAGTGTTTCTTGACAGCGAAATATTTTGAATTATTGACTTTTCAGATGGAAATGAAACATTGGCAACTTTCAACATACAGTCTTTAATAAAATCACCATCAGTGAAAGGTTTTGATATCTTCGTGATTTCTAATGCAATAATAAGACTTGATTTCAGGGCATCTTTGCTCTCAGTATTAGCTTCAGTAAACATCAATTGTTGACCTTGAAGTTTAGATTTTAAAGATGACAATGTGTCCATTCTTATTTTTTCAGTGTAACAATCGAAGTTTGATTTATGATTCGTATCATAGTGTCTCTTCAAGTTAAACTCCTTACAAACAGCATCTGTTTGATTGCAAATCAAACACAGTGGTTTACCTTTCCATTCTATGAAAAAATATGCAATTTCCCATTTAGACTGAAAAACTCTGCACTCACTATCAACTTTACATTTTTGTGACATTATGCCAAAATCGTAACAATTATGGAACTCGACACAACAATTATGGATATCACACGCGCACGACACAAACAAATGCACAATACCTTCACAATCGACTCAACTGACTCACGTCGCGCCGACGCACTCCTTTTATATCGATAAGGAAGGTTCTAGTCTAGACTCAAAGCGCGTGGAAGATTCCGCTTGTTGCTAAGAGATGGCGTTACTGTCTATCTCTCTCCCTTGTCTATGAATGTGCTGCCCTTGAAATTACTTATAAATGTAGTGTGTGCATTTTAAAACTTCTGTAGAGGAATCGAGTGAAGTCTAAAAGCTCTAAAAAACATGAGTCTTCTTTCTGTGTCACATTGCGATCGCAGGCCGTATTGATAGGGCTCGGGGGATTCAGTGGTTTAAAGCCACGGGATGCCTTTGCAAAGGTAAAACAGCGGATCACCCTCCTTTGTCTGAAGAAACCGTTGAACGCGTGCGCGCCAGTTACTTCGCAGCCCACAGGAGTCTACTCCTCGAGAGAGCAGGGAATTAGGTATCCCACAGAAGACCGTTTGGAGAATTCTATGGAAGCGACTGTGTATGAAGCCTTACAGGTTACAGTTGCTACCAAGCACTGTCACGCAACAATGAAGTGAGTCATTTTCAATTCTGTGCCCAATGTCTAGAACAAGACGAAACATTGGCAGAAAAACTTGTGTATAGTGATGAGGCCACTTTTCATGTGAGTGGAAAAGTGAACAGGCACAATGTGTGCATTTGGGGGACCGAAAACCCCCATGCTTATGTGTAGCACATTCGTGACTCTCCCAAAGTGAACGTGTTTAGCGCGATCTCGTAAAAGAAACTTTATGGGCCTTTTTCTTTAATGGGGTGATGATCACAAGGAAAATCTATCTGCAAATGTTGCAGAATTGGCTCATGCCACTTCTGGAAGCTGGCAGTGAGGATTTCATTTTACAGCAGGGCAGTGTTCCACCCGATTTTTTGCTAGTTGTCCATAATTTCCTAATCACCAGGATTCCAAACAGATGGATTGGTTGTGCTGGGGATGCTGATCGTCAGCTGATGTCATGGCCTCCTCGTTCCTCTGATCTAACCCCCTGCAACTTCTTTGTTTGGGGTTTTGTAAAAGACAGTGTTTGTGAAACCAGTACCAGTTGATCTGCCAGACCTGCGGGTTCACATCACCAATGCATATGCTCTCATTGACAGAGACATGCTGCATCGGGTATGGGAAGAACTCGATTATAGACTTGATGGGTGCAGAGTCACTAAAGGTACACATATTGAGCATCTGTAAACACTCAAAAAAACTTTCACAGTATGTTTATATATCTGTGTAATCTTGTAAGTATATGTCAAATAATAAATCTGTAGTAATTTTCTGAAATCATTGCAATCATTTTGACTAGCCCTGTATACCTCCTGAAGAGCGCACTAACCGTTCGAAGTGACATCACTCAAGTTGCCACCGCCAGCATGGCTGGTCTGATGGGGGTATTGCAAGAGCGAACGTATGGAAAGGTGCCAACAAACCCTCTTCAGAAGATTTGACATAATGTTGCAACTAAAATACGGGAAGCAACCTCAATTGAACCGGAGGTCAAAAGAAAAGTAACTACATCGAATCACCTGATGCCACGACTGTACTGCCATCCCAAGATACACAAGGACGGAGTGCTGTTACAATCAATTGTCAGCGCTTTCCAGTCTTGAACACATCCGCTGGCAAGATATCTGGCAGATACGTTAAAGATTCTGACTAAATCTACTTTTACTATTAAGAACTGTGCTGATTTTATAAATACGATCAAGGATAGATGTCTGGAAGACGACGACATACTAGTAAGCTTCGATGTCACCGTCACTGTTTACAAACGTGCCAACTGACGAAAGGGTCATTCCTTGTCAAATCAACCAATTCTACTATATGATTTGAACCTTGACCTCTCAGATTTGGATGAATTTTTTTTTCAGGTAATGTACCCACCAACACTAGTTTAAATTTGAAATTTCAAATTTTTCTGACTATTGGTTTTTGAGTTTCAAGGATTTAAAAATCAAAAAATGTTAGTTTTTGAACAATTTATGATTGTTTTAAAATGTTGTAGCACAAAAACTGTAAAACCTAGAGAGCTCAAACTTGCACCATTGTTTTCCTCTAAAAATTCCCTTCAATTTGATATGTAACATAACTATGTTACCTAAATTTGAAAATTTAAAAATTCCCAATTTTTTTTAAATTTCCAAAATACGTATCCTCGAATTTTTTTATAAAAATTATATGTGTTTTCCAGTATAACTGACTACATGAATGCAAAATTTCAAGATGGGATCTCAATGGGTTCTTGTATAAAAAATATTTTACTTCCAGAATACACGCTAGTGAGGTGAAAAGCAGACTATTTCTAGACTGTGAATACTAAGGTAAGCCTACATAATTCTAACAAGCTTAAATTATTAAGTTAGCCTTTTTATGTAACATTACCCTCTTGTTGTTTTTTAATTCATTAAATGAAATAATGTTGTTTTAATTTAATTTTCATGATTCTTTTAACTATGCATCAGAAGGGAGTGAACACATTTTAATTGGTAATCTACATGATAAAAGTCAACTTTTGAATAAAGCCACTCATCTTCATCCTTAGTTTTAAATGGCAGAGATTATCTATTTCTTGGTTTTCCAGTGTTATTTGTAATCATTTACAACAAATTCCTTATAACAGAAATTGGCCAAAGTAATTTCACTTGGGAAAAAGATTAACTTGTTGATATTTGCGTGGGTAGAACTGTATTTCTAATAATAATTGGTATTTAAAAAGTTAATACGCATAGTATTTATACAATTAAGTGTTTAGTGAGGAAAGGCCTAACATAATTTAAACATTCCTTTTTTATCTTTTAAGATATTTTTCCAAAGCAAGAGAGGGCAGCTTCATTTCTTTAGCACTTAAAGTGTAGGTTCTTCCCGTAGCTGTAGTTGGATCCACTGTTTGCAAAACAGAGTATTTCCTGGGACATCTAATAAATCTCTTGGTTGTGGATAGTAAAAATAATGGGCTGGACATATTGGATGAAAGAAATTTATTCGGTACATGTCAATGTGTTTTTCTTCAATGCATCCTAGCCACCACGAGTCATCATATGCTACTGTCACAAAACCAGCAGCAATATTTTCCATATCTGACAGTGTTATTTGGTTCACTGTTGTCACATATTCAAGATACTATTCAAGACTAAAATGATAAGGCTTGACAGTAATTTTACTCTCTGTGTGGTGTTTATATGAGTAAAACTTTTGTGTTCCCACAACCGCTATTGATTCACTAAACGGAGGAAGTAAGAATTCTTTGGTCTCTTCATAGACTTCTGTTGTGCAATATTCAAAGTCAATGTTTTTTTATGTTTTCCATGGCAAATAAATAAAGTGATTTGGGTGTCAAGATTTGTTGGTCATATGGCCTTTGTAAGCTGGCTTTAGCAGCTAGCCGCTTAACAGTTCCGCCAAGGCCATCACATGCACTCTTGCCATGGGATGTTGCAAAGGACTCCCACTCTGCCTCAACTTCAAAATCAGTTTTATGCAAACACAAATTAAGGAAGTTTTTCTTATTTTTAGTTTTTTTTATAATAAAGTGATTGTCATATAACATCTTAAGATTCTTAAGTTGTTATGTTTTTATATTATATATTCTGGCATTAAAATATCATTTAATGAACAAACAATAAGATGGTAATGTTACATAAAAAAGGCTAACTTAATAATTTAAGTTTGTTAGAATTATGTAGGCCTACCTTAGTTTTCATAGCCTAGAAATAGTCTGCTTTTCACCTCACTAGCGTGTATTCTGGTAGTAAAATATTTTTTTTTATATAAGAACCCACTGAGATCCCACCTTGAAATTTTGCATGCATGTAGTCAGTTATACTGGACAACACATATAATTTTTGTTAAAAAAATCCGAGGGTACATATTTTGGAAATTTCAAAAAAAAAAAAAAGGGGGAATATTTTAAAATTTTCGTAGCATAGTCATGTTACATATCAAATTGAAGGGAATTTTTAGAGGAAAACAATGGTGCAAGTTTGAGCTCTCTAGGTTGTATAGTTTTTTTTAGCTACAGCAATTTAAAACCATCATAAATCGATCAAAAACAGTAAATTGAAACTCAAAAACCAAAAGTCAGAAAAATTTGAAATTTCAAATTTAAACTAGTGTTGGTGGGTACATTACCTGAAAAAACATTCATCCAAATCTGAGAGGTCAAAGTTCAGACTGTTAGTTGATTTGAGATGAAAAGACCCGAAACCATTAATAACATTGGAGAACAACTAGATAATCTCAGCCTGCTGGAAGAATGGGCGTCACTAATTCAATTCTGTCTTAGGCACTACTTTCTTTCGATACAAGAATGACATCTACCAACAGAATGTGGGAGCAGCGATGGGTTGACCACTATCTCCAATCGTGGTCGACGTGTTTATGGAGGCATTTGAGGTTGAAGTAGTCAATAATCACAATCTAAAACATTCTTTATGGCTGTGTTACTTGGATGACATATTTGTAATCTGACCTCATGGGCAAGAATCACTCCAGGCCTTCTTCCAACACTATAACAGTGCTCACGACAAAATTAAGTTCACCATGGAAGTTGAGGTGGACAAAACACTTCCCGTTATGGACGTGATCGTGAGGCGGAAGGAAGATGGGTCCCTGGGCCATGGATTTTATCGCAAGCCCATGCATACGAATCGTTATTTGCATGCAGCCTCTCACCACCATCCAGCAATGAACGCAGAATTTTAAAAACTTTAACTGTTCGTGCTTCCAAAGTCAGTGACGAAGCGAGCATAGCCGCTGAAAAAGAAATTTTGTAGGAGACGTTTCTGGCCAACGGCTACAGCCTTAACGTTATCAACAAGGCCACCTCAAGCACTACTTTGTGCTTCAGTACCGGATGTTGAAGCCAGAAGACAAACAGTCAGACCTGTGGCAGTATTGCCCTATGTTCAGGGGGTGACTGATAAAATTGGCCGTGTTCTAAAGAAGAAAAATATCCGTCCTATATACAAAGCACCGAGGAAGATTTCTGATGTGCTCATAATGGTTAAAGACAGGAGGGAGAAATTGCAGACAGCTGGCTTGTACCAAATGCACTGTAGGTGTGGCCAAGTGCATACCGGCGAGACTGGGCGGACGGTCAAGGAAAGGCTGTGTGAACACATAAGACATCTTAAAAATAATGACGTCAGCAAATCAGCTGTAGCACAACATTTGGCTGACAGTGGGCACACAAACTGATTTAGTGACACTAGTGTACTGGTTCATGAAAGCAGATGGTGGGCCCAGCGTATAAGAGAAGCGGGAAATTTAAAAGAGGCCAGATAATATGAACGTGGACAACGAGCTACAACTTGACCAAATATGGTCATACTTGATTAGGAAAGCGTGGGACTGACCACTCTGGCAGCAGCAACTTGAATAACGTCACTCCAAACAGTTAGTGCGCTCTTCCGGAGCTATATATAGCTGGCAGCGATTCCAGCCTCGACAGTCCTCTGAAGGAGGTCACAAAATGATGGCCAAAACGTTAGGTTTTCATAAATTGACGCAGTTCAACCCGGACAACCAAAATAACACAAATAGCACCTGGTATCTATGACATCACTGTGTTTCCGTGTGTGACGTGTTCCGCCACCATGAAGCAACAAATGTCAATTGCATGACTGCACAGAAAACTGGGGGTTTTGGATAGGGAGAAATTAAATATTCAACTTTTGGTAACGAAAATTCTTATTAATTTCAGTCACAGTTTTGAAGATATTTGATATCGGTATCTAGAAAATAATCCATCCACATAATTCTATATGGCGACACCTTATGAAATAAAATATTTGTAATTTTTTTTTCATAAATAACTCTTTGTGTTTAGGTTGTAACGCAGCCTGGACCACACTAACAGCGATGGATACGATTTGGAAATTGTGTGTCAGTAGTATTGTGTGCAACGGTTATATTTCACTACGGTCCATGCTGCATTACGACGTAAACAACAGTAACAGCGATAGATGTGACATAGTAATTAGGTATCCACAATAAGGTGTTCGATAGTCCATGTCTTTCCACATTTGTTGCCGATTCAAAATAAAAATTAATAAAATACGTTGATGATAACTAAAATTACAGCTGCTGATGTATTTTTTGGTATCCCCTATTAGATACAAGTAGAAGATGTTAATTCTAGATTCTGATAGCAAGAATTCTAAAAACAATTTTAAAAAATTTTGAATTACATTTTTTTGGTGAATATACTGTTTTCTTTGTTCCCATTTGAAAAATCCATTAGGACCCGTTAGTGACATTTAAAGCTGCGAACGGAACGTATACATCACATTCAGCAATGTAGTGACATTATACTCTCTCCATCAGGAAGTTTTACATCGCAAGGTCGTAAGAGGTTGTAGCGGTATCACAATCTAGATAATATCCAATTCCTTAAATGGTCTGGTCCCCCAAAGTCAAGACCTATGCCCAACTGAACACTTTTGAGAAGAGTTAAAATGTCGACTTCACTCCAGACCCCAACATCACTATCTTCTCTTGTTTCAGCTCTTGTGGAAGAATTGCCTACCATTCTTCCACAGACATTCTAACACGACACTGGAAGTATTCCTAGCTGAGTTAGAGCCATCATAAAGGCAGAGCATGGATCCACACAATTTTAATTTCTTTTTTTTTTTGCTTGGGCTTTATGCCTCATCAACGGTGAGATGGGATGGGATGGGATTGGGACAAAGAACGGGAAGGAATTCGGCCATGGCCTCTTAAAGGAAGCATCCCAGCATTCACCTGGAATGATTTGGGGAAACCATGGAAAACCCAAATCTGGATGTCCAGACGGGGATTCAAACCTGTGTCCTCCCGAATGCGAGGCCAGAGCGTTAACTGTTCACCCACCAAGCTCGGTAATATTAATTTCTAATAATAGGAATGTGACACAGGTGAATTCTAAATGCAGTTTTAAAAAGGTGTCCGGATATTTTTGATCAGATGGTGCAATTCTCACAAGGCAGTTTTTTTACACTGCTATTAACACACTGAACCAAACAAAAGAAAAATACAAATTTTTACATACAGCAACAAAACTAAATTCAGTGAGTTTTGATTAGCATATTGCACAGACAGTTTCCACAACTTGAACAAAGACTAAACAAATTTCTTGTTCCTCTGTGAAACAAATACATTTTTTAGTATCTTTAAATTGTTCTGGAAATCAAGATAACTTAGCCATTTTCTAGTAGCAATATCTCATTTACACAAAATCAAGATCCTAGTGCTACCTTTAAAAAGGAACAAAACTCTAGGGGGTAGTGGGCTATAATACCAAGTTATCCACTAGCCCTCCTAAAAGACACCCAGAGAAGAATAATAAGAGAATAAAAACACTAGTAAATATTTTTTTCTCTATGAAACATAATCAATTTCGTTTTTTTAAAATCAAACACTCCATATTCAATTTCCAGTGTGTTATTAAAGTTTGCTGAATTAAATAGTGAGAGGAAGGGGAGAAAATCAAGAGTTGGAAATAACAGATCCTCCAAGCACAGAGGGCATACAGATGTTTCCCCATTCCCTCCAGAATTATAAAAAACTTCTCAAAATTTCTCAAATCAAAATCCAGATTATATACACTCACTGTGCATTATAAATGAAATAAACTTTTTTGAAATTGAAATAATAGTGTTGAAGACCGATAAGTAAAAAACCAAATAAATTAGTATCATTAACAGTTAGAATTCTTTTATAGTGTTTTTAACAACATTAAACAATGTATATGGATAAAACTGGAATGTGCAATTGATAAGAAGTTGACACTAATTACCATACAGATAGTCATACATATGAGACAGGTTGTTTAAAAATTTAGTGCTATTTCACTGGGGTCTTCAATCGCCCATCTTAAATACTTGTACAATTAAACAACAGATTGGGCTAGAATTCTAGAATTTATCAATTATTTTATAGCTAGGCACTTAACACAGAAAAGATTGTTTAAGTATTTAGCATTAAATTTTCGTATTTTTTAACTAGCCTAGGAAAAAAAAACCTTCTGAGATTAAAAAGAGCATATTTTATTAGAATCCAAGACGAGTCATCAGAATGGATAGATACATTCTACGAGTCGGTGTGTGGAATGTTAGATGTCTGAATAGAGCAGGTAGAATAGGAAACCTAAAAAGGGAAATGGAACAACTTAAGTGTTGTTGGGATAAGCGAGAATAAATGGAAGGATGCAAAGGATTTCTGGTCTGGGGAACATTGGATAATTAGCACACAAGCTGTCAATGGAGTCACTGGTATAGGATTTGTAATGAATAAGAGAGTAGGGAAACGGGTGAGTTATTATGAACAGCTTAGTGACAGGATTATTTTGATAAGGTTAGAAACTAAGCCCATCCCAACCAAATTAGTACAAGTGTATATGCCAACGTCACAGGAAGATGACGAAGAAATAGATAAAATATACACCGAAATTGAAGAATTAATCCAACATGTGAAGGGGGAGGAAAATGTAATAATCATAGGTAATTGGAATGCGATAGTAAGAGAAGGAAAAGAGGGGAATACTGTAGGAAGTTTTGATCTAGGAGAAAGAAATGAGCGAGGAAGCAGCTTGTTAGATTTTGTGAAAGATATAAGCTAGTAGTGGCAAACAAAATGTTTAAGAACCATGCAAGAAGGATATACACCTGGAAACGTCCTGGGGATACAGGAAGATATCAGATTATATCATCGTAAAACAGTGATTCAGGAATCAAGTTCTATAGTGCAAGGCATACCCAGGAACAGATATAGACTCTTGACAATAATTTTCTAGTGATGGAGTGAAGGCTGAAATTCAAGTGAATAAGGATGCAGCATAAGCACAACAGACTGGAGTGAATAAACTCAAACAATCTAGTACGAGAGAAAAATTTGCAGAAATTGTAGATTTAGGTGTAAGGAGTACCTCTGAAAGGAGCTCAGCCGAGAACGAATGGAATGCATTAAAGACCGCAACAATGAAAGCTGGTAAACAAACATTAGCATTTAGGGAACAAGCTGCCCGACACCATGGATCACAGAAGAAATTTTGGAGCTGATGGATCAAAGGAGAAGGTACCAAAATGCTCAGGATGAAGCAGGAAGAGAGCAATACAGGCAATTTAGAAATCAAATAAACAGGAAATGCAAAAAATTAAAAGAAAAATGGCTAGAAGAAAAGTGTGAAGAAGTAGAAAGGAAATGTTTGTAGGTACAGTAGATGTTGCATATAGGAAGATCAAACAGAATTTTGGAGAAATAAAGAAAAGAAGTGTGAACATTAAAGTTGCCAATGGGAAACCACTTTTAAGCTCAGACAATAGACCTATCTGATGGAAGGAATATATTGAGAAACTTTATGATGGTAATGGCTTGAACAATGGCATAATGAAAAAGGAAGGCTATGTTAACATTGATGACTTGGAGATCCTGCTTTGAGGACAGAATTTAATAGAGCTCTGAATGACTTTAAAGCAAACAAAGCAGTTGGAATACACGAGATCCGTGCAGAATTTCTTAAATCCCTAGGAGAAGAAGGAATTAAAAGATTATTCAAGCCGATATCAAAAAGTTATGAAGAATTAAGGAGAAATTCCAACTAATTTTAATAAAAATATCATCTTCACACTTCCAAAGAAAACACAAGCCGACAAATGTGAGAATTATCGCACCATTAGTCTAACATCACATGCTTCAAAATTACTGACCAGAATAATATACAGAACGATGAAAAGGGTATTAGAAGAGATAGTAGATGAAGATCAGTTTGGGTTTAGGAAAAATCACAGTACAAGGGAAGCAATTCTGGCTTTAAGATTAATACCTGAAGGGTGGATAAAAAAAAAAAACGTCTTTATGGAATTTGTTGATTTAGAAAAAGCTTTCGATAATGTTAGGTGGGACAAGATGTTCAAAATTTTAAAGAAGTCAGGTCTAAAGTATCGAGATAGAAGAATACTTTATAAGCTATATAAGAATCAAGTGGCTGTAATAAAAGTAGAGAATCATGAGAGACATGCATCAGTTAAAAAGGGCGTGAGACAAGGTTGTAGTCTATCCCCGTTAATATTCAACTTGTATGTAAAGGAAGCAATAAAGAAAGTAAAATAAAAATTTCCATGTAGCATAAGTGTTCTAGGAGAAAAAATCAGTATGCTACGATTTGCTGATGACATTGTCTTGTTAGCAGAAAGGACTGAGGATGTTAAGAAGTTACTGAATGGCATGAACAAAATACCGAAGGATGATTTTGGACTGAATATAAATCAAAGCAAGGCAAAAATGATGAAATGTAGCAGAAATGATACCAATTACAGTAGATTAAATATCAAAATAGGATCGGATGCAATAGGAGAAATAAGTGAATTCTGTTACTTGGGAAGCAAAATTATAACCATTGGCCGAAGCAAGAATGATGTTAAAAGCAGAATAGTACTAGGACAAAGAGACTTCATGAAAAAGGTAAATATCTTAGTTTGAAATATTGATCTAGGTATTAGAAAGAACTTTTTAAAACTGTATGTATGGAGCACAGCACTTTATGGTAGCGAAACATGGACTTTGGGAATACCTGAAAGAATGAAAATTGAAGCATTTGAAATGTGGTGCTACAGAAGAATGCTGATAATTAAATGGACAGACAAAGTAAGAAATGAACGAGTTTTGGAAATGATGGGCGAGGAAGAAGTTTGTGGAAGAAGCTTACAGAAAGAAGAGACAGGCTGGTAGGTCATATTTTGAGACATGCTGGATTAGTTAATTTGCTGGTGGAGGGAAGAGTCAAAGGTAAGAAATGTAGAGGAAGACAGAGATTAGAATATATGAAGCAGGTAATTGAGGACGTGGGTTGTAGGGGATATGTAGAGATGAAGAGGTTAGCACAAGATAGGAAGGGATGGAGGATTGCATAAAGCCAGTCGAAAAATTGATGACAGGAAAAAAAAAAAATGTGTATGATGTCTCATTAAAGATTTTAGTGCTTAAATGGGAGGTTCGATCACAGCATCAAACATGGCCAATCTTAGCAACATAAATGTTGCACCAACTCTATGATATGCAGTGTCAATTCCACCACATTCCTCATGTTGAACTAATATATTGTAATTAATAATTTAATTCGTTTTATACTTAATTTTGGGATCAAATCGTAGATAAACAGCATTTCTCTCTTACTAATCACGTCAGCATGTATGCTTAATAAATCAGCATCGCCGATGTCTTTAAACTAAGAGACGCTTACAGTACACAATCACTTAAAAACAAAAACGGAAAGAAATATAACTGGTTGAAAGAGGAACCAAATATCATTATTCCGATATATACCGGCAGCACAGGAAGTAAGTCGCATTATTCTCTACTAAACTCTCATTTCAACTGCTCAAATCGCTAAACAATATGGAACCTCACCGGCGCTTCACCGGCAAAAGCAAAATCGCGCCAAATTAATTTAACCAAATGTGAAAACTACAACTATTTAACTTCAGTCATCAACACTACGTTTCACGGTTCGAAAAACTATTCTCCAGATATTATGTTCTTATATTTCAAATATTGGTCAAAAATTAAATGCGGCATCAACTTACCAGTCTCGCATAAAATCTTTATGATTTGGTACACCGTCTAAAATTGCAAGATTTGTCCAAGACTAACATAAGCAAACGGTTCTTATAAAAATACTGTAAACCAAATTTAACAAGTTAACTTACACTTTCGCAAACAAGAAATCTTAAACCAGAAAAAAAATGACAATTCCTTATCTGTCAAACTCGTCAATATTAAGCTACACACTACACAGACGCTAATCAAAGATACTACCATTCCCTTAACAAACCCTACATTATCTCAGAAGTAGGCAAACTATCTTTGGTTGACAGTGCTGATTGTTAATTTTTCATTCTCAATGTTCAACTCAATCAATACAATACATTCACTTTACATGGAGCCCAGTATAAGAGACTGGCTCTGTGGGATGTGGAAAGTTGTCAATATACACATAAACTATTGCATAATAAAATAGATAAATATACACCAAAAGATGTACAGTATAATATATATACATTAATCAACTAAATTTACACAAACTACTGCAATTATTTTGTAGATACTTCAGAAATAAATTCTTCGAAAAAGTAGAAGTTGTCAACTAAAAATTCTTTCAATCTTTTAATTTAATGTTATCACGTGCTAGACATTTAAGGTGTATTGGGAGCTTATTGAAGATATGTATCCGTAAATATTGGACATCTTTTTCAACAAATGACAATGACTTGTAATCCTTGTGAAGATCATATTTTTCTTCTTGTGTCTTTTCATTTTGTTTCAGTGGAGTATAATTTGTAACTAAAAAGGGTATTAGTGGGATATATACTCGGCCAACAATGTTAAAATCGCTATCTTCTTGAACAGCTCTTCGAATGAAATTCTACTGCTAACCCCACATATAATTATTACTCGCTTTTGAACGCTGAATACTTTGTCTCTATGAGTAGAATTGCCAAGAATATTATTGCATATGCCATTAAGGAGTGAAACTAAGGAAAATAAACCAGTTTCCTCGAACGGAGATCACATATTGCTGAAATTTTACTAATTGAAAATGATGCACTCAATCTCTTCATTAAGTCAGAGACGTGCACCCTCCAATTTAAATTATGATGATCAATAAGCAAACGTTGAAATTTCACACTCTCTTCCTCTTAAATGGACTGGCCTGCAAATTATATGTTTGGTGGTAATTTGTGTGATGTACTATAAATTGCATATACTATATACTATGTACTGCATATATTTCGTTTGATCAATTTTTAAGTGAAAGCTATTAGCTGTAAACTATTTATTAATAAGGTCAAAGATATAATTTTTAATATCCCCAGTAGAGAAATCTGAAGTATTTTTTATTCCTATGCTTGTGCAAACTGGACAAATCTTCAGTTTTTAGATGTAAGTTAGGGTAGGTTATTTATGTATATTAAAAACAACAGTGGCCTTAATACAGAACCCTGAGCTACTCCTTATCACATAAATCTTGCATGACGCTCCATTAAAATGTTTCAGCAACACTTTCTGTTTCCTACTCAGAAGGTAAGAAATAAGCCATTTATTAACAATGTCATCTCTACAACAGTCCATTAATTTTTGTATCAGAATTTCATGATCAACACAGCCTAATGTCATAGCCAAATCGCATAAAATTCCTATAGGCATTAATATATCATTTCTTCCTTCCAAAATATTTCAAATCAATGCAAATCCCTTCAGAAAACCAAATTTTGATTTTGCTACAAAATCTTTATTTTTTTTTATATGTTAGTACATTGTATTAAACATTGCATTTTATTTTTTTTTGGAGAAGGCCGTTAGTAATAAAATAGTACGGTAATTTGATACAACTGACTTATCCCCTTTTCTATTGAGTAGTTTAACTACAGGGCACTGAAGCCTTTCTGGGAAGATACCATCAAGTAAAGATACATTAAACAGATAACTTAGTATATTACATAATTATTTGGAACACATTTTAATTAATCTCCTGAAAATCCCACACAACCACTCATGTATTTGCTCTTAAGAGACATGATAACGTTTCTTATTGCTTCTGTAATACCTAATTTTACAGATATAATGTCAAATTTTTGTTCTATTCGAAAAATCCATACCAGAGTCATTGAGCTACTGGTAGTCAACTTATAGCAGCGAACAAAAAATGTTTATTAAATAGATCAGCAAATTAGATTTTTACTGAACTTTGTTTGATATAACTATATTTACTGGCATTATTCTTCCTTGTTTAATTTTTTTTTAGACTGTCCCATATTGTCTTAATTTTATCATCAGAGTCATAATTCATATGTTTCTGGTACATACTTTTATATTCTTTAATAACCTTTTTCAGTATTTTGCAGTACAGCTTGTAAAGTGTTTTAATATTAGCAAGTGATTATTTATTGAGGCAATTTATAACTTCCTTTTAGAAATGCATGATGTTCTCATGCTCACAGTTATTTATGTATTTCGTCTTTTCTGGAAGTACGACACCATTTCATGGGGAAGCAACTTTCAATGTAATTTAGGACAATATTACTAAGAATATTGTATTTTTAATTCATACCTTGTGCACTGCAAACATGTTTCCAGTTCGAGGTATTAAAGCATTTTCTAAATTAATTAATTGAGTCACCATTTATTACTCGCTTAGCCTTAAAAGCATTACTCTTGGAACCAGTTCCTATTAAGGTGTGGATAGTTAATAACTGGGCATCATGGTCTGAAACTCCATTAATAGATAGCTTGATTGTGTAACTGAATCTTGAAGTATCTAGGAAAACATTATCCACTGCTGGGTGACTTTTATTCATTATTCTATTAGGAAAATTTACTACCTAATTCAGATTGTATGAGCTAATTAATAACTCCAACATAACTTTACACGTTAAGTTATATATACACTCCTGGAAATTGAAATAAGAACACCGTGAATTCATTGTCCCAGGAATGGGAAACTTTATATACACATTCCTGGGGTTAGATACAACACATGATCACACAGACAGAACCATAGGCACATAGACACAGGCAACAGAGCATGCACAATGTCGGCACTAGTACCGTGTATATCCTCCTTTCGCAGCAATGCAGGCTGCAATTCTCCCATGGAGACGATCGTAGAGGGGCTGGATGTAGTCCTGTGGAACGGCATGCCAAGCCATTTCCACCTGGCGCCTCAGCTGGACCAGCGTTCGTGCTGGACGTGCAGACCGCGTGAGACGACGTTTCATCCAGTCCCAAACATGATCAATGGGGGACAGATCCGGAGATCTCGCTGGCCAGGGTAGTTGACTTACACCTTCTAGAGCACGTTGGGTGGCACGGGATACATGTGGACGTGCATTTTCCTGTTGGAACAGCATGTTCCCTTGCCGGTCTAGGAATGGTAGAACGATGGGTTCGATGACGGTTTGAATGTACCGTGCACTGTTCAGTGTCCCCTCGACGATCACCAGAGGTGTACGGCCAGTGTAGGAGATCGGTCCCCACACCATGATGCCGGGTGTTTGCCCTGTGTGCCTCGGTCGTATGCAGTCCTGATTGTGGCGCTCACCTGCACGGCGCCAAACACGCATACGACCATCATTGGCACCAAGGCAGAAGCGACTCTCATCACTGAAGACGACACGTCTCCATTCGTCCCTCCATACACGCCAGTCGCGACACCACTGGAGGCGGGCTGCACGATGTTGGGGCGTGAGCGGAAGACGACCTAACGGTGCGTGGGACCGTAGCCCAGCTTCATGGAGACGGTTGCGAATGGTCCTCTCTGATACCCCAGGAGCAACAGTGTCCCTAATTTGCCGGGAAGTGGCGGTGCGGTCCCCTACGGCACTGCGTAGGATGCGACGGTCTTGGCGTGCGTCCGTGCGTCGCTGCTGTCCGTACTCAGGTCGACGGGCACGTGCACCTTCCACCGACCACTGGCGACAACATCGATGTACTGTGGAGACCTCGCGCCCCACATGTTGAGCAATTCGGCGGTACGTCCACACGGCCTCCCGCATGCCCACTATACGCCCTCGCTCAAAGTCCGTCAACTGCACATACGGTTCACGTACACGCTGTCGCGGCATGCTATCAGTGTTAAAGACTGAGATGGAGCTCCGTATGCCACGGCAAACTGGCTGACACTGACTGCGGCGGTGCCCAACCGCTGCGCAGCTAGCGCCCTTCAACGGCCAACACTGCTGTTCCTGGTGTGTCCGCTGTGCCGTGCGTTTGATCATTGCTTGTACAGCCCTCTCGTAGTGTCCGGAGCAAGTATGGTGGGTCTTACACACCGGCGTCAATGTGTTCTTATTTCAATTTCCAGGAGTGTATATAGATATATATACGGAGTGAGGCATTTAAAACTGCTTGTCTGTATATTTAGCAAAATACAAATCGGATTTAAAATAAGTTGTTATAAAAGTTGTTCACCTCGAAGAGGGACATCCATTAACATAACGCTCGGCCCCCTTGCACCACCCCCGGAGGCGGGGGGGGGGGTGAATTTGAAATCTTAAATTGGGACCCCTATTTTTATTACAGATTTGGATTCTCCGTGAAAAAATATGTATCTTGGTATGAAACATTTTTTTCTTTTCATGATAGATGGCGCTGTAATCGGCAAAAATGAAACTGAGTTAAAGATTCTTGCAAAACGGTAATATCTCAAATAAATACACATCAGATTAGGAAATTAGAAACAATTTAGAAAAAAAATTACTGTGATTCCCCTTGCTTCTCACAAGTGTTTTATTGCAGCAAATGTTCGAAATGATGTCCGTTGTTTCTAATGCACATTGCAACTCTGTGTCTGAAAGAGAATCCGACATTTATAAGTGTATCTGCGCCAATGTTTCACATTCGCTGCCGCATATTTTCTGGGGTTGTTGGTACATCCATGTAAACTCTCTCTTTTAGCCATCCCCACAGGAAAAAATTGGCAGGAGTCAAATCGGGTGAACATGCGCGCCACGTTTGAGGACCTCCTCGTCCAATCCATCGACCCAGATAGTTTCGATTCAAAACTTCTCAAGAAATTCGTGAATAATGCGCTGGGCATCCATAGTGTTAAAACCACATATCCATTCTTGTTTGAAGTGGAACATCTTCCATTAGTATGGTTAAAACATTATTTACAATATCGCTGTATATTGGACCAGTCAGATTACCTTCTATGAAGTATGGGCCAATTACCTGCGTACCTAAAATACCGCACCAAACGTTGACACTCCATGGGCGTTGATATTCAACTTGCCTTACCCAATGGGGATTCTCCAATGACCAATAATACATATTATGTCGATTCACTTCACCAAGATTCGTAAAATTTGATTCATAAGAGAAAAGTATCTGTGAATTAAAATTATTATTCACTGCCAGTTGTTCCTGTATCCAGTTGCAGATATTCAGGTGGTTTTGAAAATCGTCACCATGCAGTTATTGATGCAGCGATAAATGAAACATGCAGTATGCGTAGAACACTTCTTTGCGAAATTCCTGAACCTCGCGCAATTTTCCGAGAATTAATGTGATGATTTGCAACAACTGCAGCTAAAACATTCACTGTGTTATTTTCGTTTGTCGCAGGACGCGGTCGGACTCTTTATCTAGGTTTAACGCTTCCGGTTTCAGTAAACAAATGGACAATACTGCGAAAAGTCGTTGCAGACGGCACATGCCTATCAGGGAACAGATTAGCATACCTCTGACGAGCTTCTTCAACATATCTATGAGCCTCAAAGTACGTGGTAATGATATCGACTCTCTCTGCAATCGTTAACATCGTGAAACAGTTGCGATGAGATGTGTACAGTCCGAATCATTGAAGTAACATGCACAGTCTGACCACGGACTGAGACGCATGATCACAGTCTGTGCTTATTCGATTGTGGGAGGTGTCACATGATGGCATTATCAAAAATATCAAAAAATTACTTAGATTTTCCTGATCTGATGTGTATTTGTTTGAGATATTACCGTTTTACAACAATCTTATACTCAATTTCATTTTTGCCGACTACAGCGCCATCTATCATGAAGCGAAAAAAAAATGTTTCCGACAAGAGATACATATTTTATCACGGAGAATCCAAATCTGCAATAAAAAAATAGGGGTTCCTATTTAAGATTTCAAAGTCACACCCCCTCCCGCCCCCGAGGGAGGTGCAGGAGGGGTCGAGCGTTATGTTAATGGATCTCCCTCTTCGAGGTGAACAACTTTTATTACAACTTTTTTAACTTTTTTTTTAATCCGATTTGTACTTTGCGAAATATTCCGACAAAAAGTTTTAAATGCCTAACCCTGTATATATATATATATATATATACAAAACTATATCAAAATCACCACGCAAGACAATGTTAGCTACGTGTCTGCTTAAAAATATTAATAAGAGTTCAAGTTGGCTCAGGGTGCTCTAATTATTGCTTTAATTATTGAAATATAGCCAGGTAGCACAAGCTTCAAAACAATCTTCACTTTAATGGGAACTAGCTCCAAGAGTAATGCTTTCAAGACAATATTTGTTAACATTTAAATCATCAAAACTATAACCATTTCTAATGTAAGTTCCAAATTCTACAGTTGTGAGAAGCTAAATTAAAGTCTGTTATATATAACATACCTATTCCTGTAATTAAATGGTGTCTAGACAAGCATAAAACATCAATTCTATTGAAAGCATTCATGTGAAATAGCAATTAATCTACTTTGTTCGATAACCCTCTGATATCTTGATGTAGTATATTAATACAATTTGTAATTTTGGTTTCTGAGAAGTCCTTCTTTAACTAATTTCTATTAATACTCTCTGCCTAAAACGTCACTCTAATTCTGTTTTATGTGCAATATTTTATGTTTGATACCATCGAGAGATTTTCTGATAAATCTTAATTAAATTACTTTGAAAGATGCATCCAATGAAAAGATATCGTGCTTCTCATAAAGAACAAGGTATAACTCTGGGCATTAGAACATCCCATATTTTTAAAAGAAGGTTATATATTGCCTCAATGAACAGTAACAATGCTAATATTAAAGGCCATTAGAAATGGTACTGCAAAAAGCTGAATAAGGTTATTAAAGAATCTTTAAATAGTACTACAGACATGACTCAATACTCTGGAAATAAAATTAAGGCGTTGCGGAATATTTTTAAAAAGGAAACGGAGAATAATAATTAGGCCAGTAGAGACACATATATCAAGCAGAGTTCCGAAGATTCCAGTTTTCAATTGATAATTTATTTAATAAACATTTTTTAACTGTAGCAGATAAGTTGACTACTAATAGATCAGTGACTCACAGAATGGATTTTATTGAAACAGATTTCCATCAAAAATTTGAAACTACATAAGTAAATTTAGCTACTCCACAAGAAATAAAAAAAGTTATCTTCTCACTTAGGAGCAAATGTTCTACTGGTAATGACGGGATTAAAATGTGCTCCACAGAATTAAGAAATATACTAAGCTATCTGTTTAATATATCTCCACTTCATGGTACCCTCCCAGATAGGTTTAAATGTACTCTAGTTAAATTACTCTATAGAAAAGGCGATATGTCAGTTGTATCAAATTGTTTCGTTAGTAGCAGCGTTCCATAAAATTTTCGGAAATAATGTAGAACGGAGTTTACCAGCACCTTACTAATAAAAATATTCTAACTAAATTACAATTTGCTTCCCAAAAGGAGCATTCAGCAGAACAAGCCTTATTTGAATTGATTAACAATATTTTAGAAGGAATAAGTGATCAATTACTGCCAGCAGAATATATTTTCGACTTGCCTAAGGCGTTTGACTGCGTTGATCATGAAATTCTACCACAAAAATCAAAGCTTCATGGTATAAATTTCATTTTTAATAAATGTCTTAGTTCTTTCCATCTGAACAAAAAATAGAAAGTGTCATATTGATTCATATTTTTTTGAGTGTTGGCTCATCATATGTGGAGTCCTTCAGGGTTCTATTTTGGGGCTACTATTTCTTTTAATGTATATAAATGATTTGCCCAGTGTAACAGCTAAAAACGCAAAATTTGTTCATTTTATAGATGACACAAGCATAGGAATATTTTTCTACTGAACATATTTCCAATTATGTGGTTGACCGTATTAATAATTGGTTCATTAATAGTGGCTTGTCTTTAAACTTTGATAAAACTTGTAATGAATTATTAAGTAGTGTTACTAGAGACCAAGTGTTCCCACGGTCTGCGTGAATCTTGGCGGTGCGGCTTGTAAAACGGACAGGTAGAGGTGAGTCAACAAAGCGTCCAGAATTCCATTTTGGTCATTCAGTGAAATTGCAACCACCATAAATAACGAAGGCTCGCTTTCTCTTTGGGGCATGTTTCGGAAAAGGCCGGCCGAATACGATTAACTGGTGCCGGCGACCGAAAATTTATCTTAGTGCCATTTCCTACTAATGAGGTGCTTTCTGAGAGTGATGGGAGACGATCCAGCCAATAGAGAAGCTGTCAAAAATTTGTTAAAGTTTTGGTGTTTTTTTGTGTGTTCTGTGAGCCAATCAGATGCTGGTGCTTTGGCGCGCGGTGCGGTAATCCGCCAAGGGCCGGACGACACATCGCCGCGAGTGGAAACTGAGTTCTGCTCGGTGCGTAAAAACGGACGAAGAGACACTCTGGTTCGCATTCTCACCTGATACGGCAACAAGTAATCTGGACTGCCGCCTCACTACTCTGCGCGGCGCAAGGCAGCTCGACATCTCCGCGGGCCAAGACAACGGCAGCAGTCAACAGACCCCAGTGGCGCTATTCATGCATGAGTCCACTGACCCCGCATGAGTGCAACGGTAAATCTTCCTTCAAGACGGAAACTAATGCAATCATTCCACCCAGTATTCGACCCTGCGATATTGTTCTAACTGCTTGACATTAAAGACATTCAATGCTATGTAATTGCTTACATCAGAATAAAACAAACTTCATGTTTATTTAATTTCACAATGATCAATAATAAATTGTACACCCATATTTCAGTTCTCCTATTAATTCCAATAATATTTCATGTTGTTAGCTATAAATTAATTATTATTTCGATATTCGAATTTGATAATTTTGTTTTGATGAAACAGTTTGATCCAGAATTTACTTTCCCTAAAAGCAGACGACACAAACTCAATACATACAGTTCAGTATATCACTCAGATTAATACCATATATACACCTAAAAATTATAGCAAAGGGTAGTAGAGGATCCAGGGGAGGGGTCTAAGGGGCTCAAGGCCCCCCCCAAATAGCATCTAGGTCCACCGCTGACAAATCTCAAATCAAATCTTATATTATCCTACTTTCTTAGCACTATACTACCTGTAGTACAGATTTCTCACTTGTTCTTACTTAATCCAATTTAAGTAGGTTCTTTGTTTCTACAAGAAGGTGTTTACGAGAAGAGATTTTAATCCGCGTGCCACTCACATCACACCCCCTGCCACAAGCCTGCCAGCGTGGTACTTTAGATATAAGAAAGCGTGCGGCGCAGTGCCGGTGCATTTGTCGAATAGAACACAGTAGAATGCGCATTTCAAGAGTGTTTTAATTATTGTCGCGGTATGCTTTTGTTTATTTTTATCAAAGTTTTTAAATATGGCATTGAAAAGTAAACAAGGAGATCGTTTTTTACTGAAAAGAAAGAACGAAAAGGGGGAATCGAGTGAAAATCAACCAATGTTTCCTGGAAACAATGTCAGCGAATTGTAATTGTCGACTCAAAGTTCATTAGGTACATCCGTTGATTATTTTGTATGTACTTAAATGAAACTCATATAAACACGAAGAGTCGAGTTTGTGGCTTTTTATTTGGTTTATTTCATTGATCTTTCGGTTGGTGTGGCGTGGGTGGCTGTGGACTGGACTCCAGACACTCGATCCTCTCTGCTTGCCCTACAAGGGACACCGTGAAGTAATGTTTAACGTAAGTAATATTTAACGTAAGTAATGTAATATCAAACATCGGTTTTGTTCGGTTCGAATTCTTTTTAAACAAGCTTTCTTTGTGCGCCCACGGCAACCGCCGTGAATTTAATAGATTGATACCGCGTTATACACATAAAATCGGTCAATTATATTTTAAGGGGTTAAAGGACTCGTCAACAAGTCCAACATTTATGATGGAACCAAATTGGAAATCGCGAAGAAAACTGTTTGTAAAGGTCGTTTTGGGCTTTATTATTAATTAAGAATGATTTAATAAATGTTGGAGACATTGGCGAAGTTAGAGTGGAGAGTTGCAGTCACGCAGCGCAGACGCAAGCAAAGTCGTTGCCCCGTTCAAGAATGCTGAATAGCATGTCAGTAATACATTCTTGTGACGCAAAACAGAGCCAAAGTGGGCCCTGTACAATCAATAGATCATTTTATTCATTACTAGTGAGCTTAGGAGCAACATCGGGTAGCGAACCACTAGCTTAAAGCTTAGCCGCCCTGCTTCGGACGTCGTAACGATCTTAAGTCCATCCAGTATTAATAGACTGGCTTTCACTTAATATATTCTACGATCAGACTAGCGATCCAGTAGAACAAGTGTGGACTCTACTTCTTGGTATCATCGTCAAATGTACTATCGGCAGCTTGATACCATTAAACCGTTTATCCACATTCCGTCTTGATCATTTCAATATATGGTATTCCAATAGCAAAAGGATCGTGACCTACACGTGGTGTCAGACAATCCTGATTGAATTAATTAGTCAGCTTACAAGAAGTCATGATGGTATCCGGAAGAAAATAAGAAGAGGAGATAAACGCTAAGGTCAGTCACATGTAAAGCCACATTCCCAATTAATGGTCAGAACGCCCAACGCAGTCACCTAACCCCAAGGCCAGCCCGTTACATGTTCTCTTTTTTTTCCGAATAGGTTAGGTATCTAACTTTTATAGAGAATATCTGATTTTTTTTCGAAATTTCAAAATTGATCTCATAATAAAAGGAAAGATGTACATATTGACCGATTAATATTATTTTGACCCTTTGAAGAATTATTGGCAATTTGTAAATAACGCTGTAGAGTAGTTCTGGAGAGTTGGTTTAGTTGTTTGTGAATTGCTGATTTGGTTATGTAAGATTCTCTACTTCGTGTACAAATTGTATTTTATGTTTGCTGTCGTTACAGATGCGAAACCTTTACCAATGGCTAGTACATCTACTGCTTGCGCCAAAAATCGTTTTGATATTTGTTATTTAATAGGAAAAGTACTCAGTGACAAGAAAAAGTATAAACATCTGACAGAGAACCACCTCGTAATTATGAATATTCAGAACAGACAAGGGTGGGCAAAAAAGAAAGTTCCAATCTAACTGGCTAAAACAATGCTCTTGGCTAGTCTATAGCCAACAACAGAACGGTGCATATTGTTTGCCTCGCGTACTATTTTCTGGTACCGATAGTGGGGGCAAGCATTCGGTGACTCTGCAAATACAAAAAAGCACTAGAAATCTTTACAAAACATTCCGCTACCGATTACCTCAAAATGGTAGTGTTAAAAAGTTTTAAAAGGTACTCATTAAAAAAGATTATTCGAAAATCCTAAAATTGCTGTAAATATTTTAATTGAAACTGAGAAACTCATGATTAAATAAATAGAGAGCGTTTACTCCTGTAGTAAAGACGATCATACCATATGGTGGAGAAAATATATGAGAGTAGCGTCGCGACGCGGGCCTGAGCCCAACGTAAATCGTCAAGTTGTCAGAAAGGTGTGAAAAGGCCATTAATCATACGCAAATGTGGCCACGCGCCACTTCGTAACCTAACTTACAGGTCGTAAATGAACTTAATGGGGTAATAAATTAAATGCTAATAATGAGGGTCGGTCCCTTCATACGGAAAGGGTTTAGCGGACAGATCGTAATTCGTTTTAATGGCGACATTATTTATTTTCTCAAACCTCCGTGAGTGGCTGAGTATAAAACCTCAATTACATGGTCTTAAAATATTAATTACTCTATAATTCAATTGATTGTTTCCAAAAACGCCCGATATGTCGTATAATATTCACTTGTTCCTCGTATTCTGGGGTCCTGAGTTCTATATTTTATAACAAGTAATACATGTTTTAATTTGTACTGGGGATATGACCATTCAAATAATAAGTAATTTTTCTCATTGTTAAAATGGTGTTTAGTGCATTTAAATCGGAGAAGTGATTTAAAAGATACGAATTATAGCTTAAGCAGAGATTTTTAAATCGGTCTAGGTGACCCCCGGGGCCCGGCCGGCCGGCCGCAGAAATACTGAGGTGACCCCGCCACCCCATCAATGTGAAAACAAGAATGATGAGTTGTACTTTTTATGGACAATTCCTACATATCAAGTAAAGGCGCTTAAAAAAATATAGTGACAGGGTTAGCACCTACGAGAATGTACGTTCACTCTACCACCTCGATTTTTCATGCATTGAGTTTCCGGCAAAACTCTCACACATTTCTAAATTGGAGAGGCAAAATTCAGACTATTCTGTAACTGTTTTCAGTCTGTATATAGTTTTTGGGAGACATATAGTTTCCGGGGCCCTCCATCACAACGCGTTCACCACATACACATGTTGATGATTACTGACGGTAGTGGGAAAAATTCCATTACTATTGGATTCACGATTTGTCATTCTAGTAAGTTCTTCTGTAAGTTTGCATGAGAGTGCTATATTGATTGGTGACAGATGTCTGCAATATTTCGGATGCAAAGATCTCAAGGAACGTCATGAGATTGATTGCGCAAGGGTTATTCCTGTTAGAATGGATTTACGTGGCGACGACGATAAAACTATAAACTTGAAGGATTTTGTGCACCAACAGCGTGTACCCATCTTTGAAAGTTTATTGCAACCTTATGATTCTTGCAGTCCTCCACCCAACCCCTCTCACACTACCTATGTCCAGAAACATACCCCTTTCGCTGCCGCATACCAGGTCGTTTGCCCAAACGTATCTAGTCTGTAGCGTTTCAACTCCTTCACGGGTGTAAGTCCCGAAAAATGGCTTGTTGGCGTACTCGTCAAACTTGCCAAGAAAGTTGATAAAATTTATAAGAGGAGAATTCCTCTTGTAATGACAGATGAGAAAGAAGCAGATTTTGCTGATGCTATGGTATGCCATATCTGTGAGAGAGACATTGAACCGTGGACTGTTAAGGTCCACGATATACATCTACGTATATACTCTGCAATTCACAAAATTGTGGGTGGCAGAGGGTGCTAAGCACCAAAGCTAATCTCTTTGTTGTGCATTCCAATCCCTAATGGTACGAGGGAATAAAGAATTCTTATAAGAATCAAAGCAGCACTTTATTTATCTAATCTTGTCTTTCCTGTCATTCCAGCTCAAATAGGTTGGTGGAAGAAGTATTTCACTACACTCGTAAGTGAAAGTGGGAGTACACATGTTTACCAATAAGTTTAAACGAAACGTGCGTCGTCTATCTACCACAGCCTACAGTACTAATCAGTTCTGTGACGCTTTCATAACGACTGTAGCTAGCGGTCACGAATAGATCAACCCCTTAAGAAACGGATCCCAAATGGCACAACAATAGTCCAAATGTGGACGCACAAGAGATTTGTACGCAATCTCCTCTGTTTGTTCATTATAATTTTTCAAGATTCGACCTATGAATCGCAGCCTAGAATTAGCTATACCTATTAACGAATTAATTTGTAAGTCCCATTTCATGTTCCTTTTTACTGTTACTCCCAAATATTTCATAGAATCAACCATATCAATAACTGAATTGTTTAACTCGTATTTCTGAACAATTGAATTCTTTTTGTTAGTTATGCTCATTGTCTTGCACTTTTTGGAAATTGTCGAAAGTTGCCTCTCTGCGCACCATACCAAAAGAATATCCAGATCACGCTGAATTTCTAAGCAATTGGTCAAATTCCTTACTTCCCTATAAATAACCGCATCATCAGCAAACAGTCTAAAAAGGCTTTTCACTTTGTCTCCGAGATCGTTTATAAAAATTAAGAAAAGAAGTGGTCCTATTACACTTCCTTGAGGTACACCCGACGTAACATCTAGATTAGAAATTTCTCCTTCAACGACGACATTCTGCGACCGACCAGTTAGAAAATCCTTTATCCATTCACAAAGCTGATCCGATATACCGTACACTCGAAGCTTCGCTAAAAGTCGGTTGTGTGGCTCAGAGTCAAAGGCTTTCTGAAAATAAAAAAAAAATTGCATCTACTTGTGAACCTGCACCAATAACTTTCATTAGGTCGTGTATAAATAGGGCCAGCTGTGTTTCACATGATCTTTTCTTCCGAAATCCGTGTTGATTTGTTATAAGCAAATTATTATAACCTAGAATATTCATAATGTTCGAGAATATAATATGCTCCATAACTTTACTACAAACAGATGTTATAGATATGGGACGATAGTTTCCAGGATCACTTCGATCATCTTTCTTGAAAATCAGAGTTACTTGCGCGATTTTCCAGTCTGAAGGTACTTTTCGTTCTTCTAATGATTTACTGAATATATCAGATAGAAATGACCCGATTTCCGCTGCATACTCTGAAAATACTCTTACTGTAATTCCATCCAAGCCCGGTGGTTTCCCCTACTTCAGGAGCTCTAATTGCTTTATGATACCAGCAGTATCTATTCGTAATGATTCCATCACCAACTCGACACGGCGTGGGAAAACAGGAATACTATCCTTAGTTTCATCAGTAAATGAATATTTGAATACAGTATTTAGTACGGTAGCTTTATTGCGGATTTCATTAACCTCGGTACCATCACGAATTATTGCTGGAATATTGCTATTGCTACAATTGACTTTTCGTACATACGTCAAAATTTCTTTGGGTTTTCTGTGAGACTCTTAGAGAGAGAGTTGGAATGAAAATCGTTGAAGGCCTCGCGCATTACATTCTTAATACGTACTTTTAACTCAGCTAAGGTGTCTAAATCGCTGCGACACCCCTTCCTTCTTTTTTTTTTTACTGCTTAACGTCTCCTATAACAACTAGGTCTTTAGAGACGGGAAAGGATGGGGGGCAAGGAATGGGAAGGAATTCGGCCATGGCCTTTTGAAGGAAGCATCCCGACATTCACCTGGAGTGATTTGGGGAAACCATGGAAAACCCAAATCTGGATGCTCGGACGGGGATTCGTACCGCCGTCCTCCCGAATGCGAGGCCAGAACGCTAGCCGTTACACCTTCCTTCTTGAGCGTGCGTGTATTTTCATTTGTTTTTTGAGTAATCTTTTGACTTCGCATGTGTACCTTGGTGGATCATCCTCCCCATTTATTGTCCGTTTCGGTTTATGTATATCCATACTTTCCCTGACTATTCGTATAAGTCATTGTCATATCACGGGTAAATTTAAGGGGCTGCATATTATGACTGCAATTTGCTGTATAAGATTAAAAGGTACATTCCCGTTTTCTTTCACAATATTTCTGGGCATGACGCTGATTTCATTGTTATGACTTTATCAAAACTCCATTCCGAAGGAACTGACGTACTGCCCATCAACACAGAACGTTATATTTCTTTTTCAAAAAAGATTGAATATACTTCAATCACATTAAGGTTTCTAGACTCATACTGGTTCATACAGGCCCCATTAGATAAACTGGTTGGAACCCTTGAGGATGGTGACATGCGCATTACTTCTGCTCATTTCACCGATCCCGAGAAGTTCCAACTAGTTGAATGTAATGGTATCTTCCCCTACGAGTATATGGATTTGTGGGAGAAGCTCACCGAGGCCACGCTTCCTCCAAAGTTCTACAGTTTGTAGTAAGAGTAAAAAATTTCTGATGAAGATTACGAACACGCGACAAAAGTGAGGCGGACTTTCCAGATCAAGACTTTGGGCGAATATGCAAGTCTGTACATGGACACAGATGTGCAGCTACAGATCTGTTTGAGAAATTTAGGAGTGTATATTTGGGGAAGTACACGCTGGACCCCGCCCACTATTTCACATCCCCAGACCTTTCGTGGCAGGCTATGTTAAGGAGCACGCGTGTCAAACTGGACCTTCTGATGGATATCGACATGCTGCTTCTTTTTGAACGAGGAATCCTTGGAGGTATTTGCCAGTGCGTCCATAGGTACGCCAAGGCAAATAACCGGTACATGTCGGAGTACAATCGCGAGGCGCCTGAAGATTTTATAATGTATTTCGACGTAAACAATCTTTACGGCTGGGTTATGTCGGAGAATCTGCCCACAATGGCTATCGGCTAAAGAGATTACTAGCATAGATTTCATGAGCGTTGCAGCTGACTTGCCTAGGGAGTTCGTATTGAAGGTAGACCTTACGATTCCTCAGGATCAACACAACGTTTTAGCATTCCTGCCGCTATGTCCAGACCACAAAGCCCCAGAAGGTTTACCCTCATCAAATTGATGAGCACACTGGAGAACAAGGTATGGTATGTTCTCCATTACCGAGTCCTCCAGCAATGTGGTGGCTTGGGGCTGCAGGTGACCGAAATACACCGGGTAATATCTTTCAATCAGTTACCGTGGTTGAAACAATACATATCTCTCAATACGAGTTCTCGCCGTTCAGCAAAAAAAGATTTAGAGAGAGATTTTTATAAATTAATGAATAACTCTGTTTCAGGTAAAACTGCGGAGAATATTCGAAAACACTGCGACTTGAAATTGTGTACATGTTGGGTGGGCCGCCTCGGTGCCCGCAAACACATAGCTTCACCACACTTTAAGCAGGTAATAGTTTTCAACAAAGACTTTGTGGCCGTGGAGACGGCGAAAGTTATGATAGTTTTTAATAATCCAGTGCATGTCGGAATATGCATTCTTGATCTTTCTAAACTGAGGATGTACCGATTTCATTATGAATTTGCCTAAATTGCTATATATGGATACAGACAGCTTCATCTACTTGGTGAAGGACTGCGATCCTTATTAAGTGATGCGACGCAACAGGGAGGAGTCCGATACGTCCGGGTATAGCACCGGCAACCGTTATGGGATAGAGTCTCACAATGAAAAGGTTGTCGGTGTTATGAAGGACGAGGTGAATGGTACTCTGATTGCGGAGTTTACAGGGTTAAGGGAAAAAATGTATGCACTCCGCCTCGAGACCGACCGAAACTCTAGACGGGCTAAAGGTTTGGCTGGCTCAGTCACTCAAAAGCTGCAGATGGAGGATTACATAAATTGCGTCCATGGGGAAACTCCCAGGTACCATCTGCAGCAAAGGATAACTTCAATTTTTCATATTGTAAATACAGTGCAAATCTCCAAACACGGTCTGTCTAGAACGGATAATAAGCAGTATATTTTCCCCGACGGGATAGAGACCCTAACGTGGGGGCACAAATCTGTACCTACGTAAATGTGTATGAATGTTTCGTAAATACTGTTTGAGTGAAGAGGAAATATACCGTTTATCCTTGTATCTAGTTTGTAAATATTTACAGTACACTGCTTAGGTTGCTGCAAAAACATGTATATAGTTAATTTTTTTCCAGTGCTGTACATACTTTAAAATACATATTATAGAAAGTTAAAATATTTTTGCAGTGCACTGATGTTTTGTATGTATAGAGTCAATCAGTGTACAGGAAATCAGTGCTGTACATAGCCCGAAAATATTGTATATATGTACTGAAAGATCTTTGTTGCGACGGCTGCTGCTGTGATCGTTTCCAGTTGGCTGCTGATATTGTAAAAGGTTATTGAAGAAGAAGAAAAAAAATACAATGTAAAAAAAAATTAAGAAAAATATGATACATTTTTTTTACATTTAAAATAAATCTTTTTTATAAATCCATGTATTATGTGATCTATCAAAACCCAACCACTTCACCAAGATCATATTTTTCCTTCTCTTTATCACTCGTTCAAAATGTACTTGTAAGTTCTGTTAGTTGTAATTCTTGCTGGTAAAATGCACCTGCAATATCTTTACCTTAATAGTCTTTAAGTAAATAAGTTACAGGACTTGTTAATTTCACTTTACTGATGGTAAACATTTCCTTTGACCAGTTGGGCAAGTAGCCTTTCTCAAACTTTTCTTTAAATCTACCGATTCCGACATGGTCGCCAACTTTGAATTTGCTGTAGTAGTAATCTTAATATGGTTGTACACTGTTGAAAGAAGTGAGTTGTCTTTAACATCGCACGGTTTCATCTTGATGGTGCGATGCCACTTGTTATTGTAATTGGTCATTAATTGAGGAAGCATTTCAATCCAACGATGTGAACCACGTCTGCTGAATTCTTGCCACATTGCATTCTTGATAGTTCTATTGAGTCGCTCAACTATTGATGCGTTAAGATGAGTATATGTTGAGTAGTGATTAATACCATAACTTGTCATCAGTGACTTAAACTTTGTATTATAAAACTCTTTCCCCTTGTCAGTCTGTAAATTTTTAGGAACATGATCATTAAGTATTTTCTTCATAGCGTCGACAACCACACTAGCCCTTTTGTTCTTGAGGGGCAGAGCCCATGCAAACTTTCAATAAGTATCAATCACCATCAAGGTATACTTGTAGCCACTGTTTTTTTCCAGAATACGGTATCATTTCCACAATATCAACTTGCCATAGGTCGTCAAGACCTTTGATTAATACCCGCCGTCTTGGAAAATTCCTTCTAGCCGATCTACGGAGTTCAGCTACAATTTGATCCATACTACAAGATGATGTCTCTCTCCCGAAGTTCTTCAATCACCGATAAAATTTCGTTGGAGTGTGCTGTATGTCCTGTTGATTTCGATGCGGTAAGTAATTTCAATCTTTCAACGACCTCATTCGGATCGTCCCAATACACATATTCCTTCATGGGGAGAAGACCAGAACCCGACTGACGGTCAAGTTTGGAGAATATGTTTTTATACTTACTGGATGAATTTTTCAAACCTTGCCAGATGGGTTAAATTTCACTTTGTGGGCACTCGTGGTGTTTAATATTTCGAAATAGCTTTTCAAGTCCTTGTTGGTATATTTTCTGGTTTTTTTTTTTAATATAAGACTCATTAAGCCTTCTCTTCTTTTATATTCAATGGCGTCTATTACAATAACGACTATACCAATAGTCGCTGGTGAGTTTCCAAATATTAGCGAATCATTCTCATTTCGGATACAAGACACTGGATCATAATCCCTTTCAATTTGACTGAGCGAATTCAAGAACTCCTTGATCGAACCTGAAGACTGCTGCTGCTGATGTCGCGGATGTAAGAACACGTTTTCCATTGTCTCCGTCAGAGGCCTTAAAGAACCTTTGAAAAATTGTTCAGAGTCAATCTTGCCTTTCTTCAGTTCAAGTAACTTGCGTCGAATTGCATTTCGGGCCTTCATGATGCCACGTTTAGTTGTTGCCGCATCCATGTTTAAACACCGAATGATGCTTGGGGGTGCTCAATGTACTATTTTATATTTCATAGTTACATCCACTGTAATGGATTGTGGAAGTTTACAACCTACAAATGTTGAGTTAAAACAAAGTTTATCACCTCGTTTAACATTGAATGGAGTATTATGGTCAATTTTTAGCCAGCTCACTCTTCCATCAACATGCTTCTGTGCGTTTACTGAGGTGATTTTACAGTTAACAGGGATTTCGTAATAATTTAAACCTGTATCTAGCATGTATGGGGAATTCTTATACGCGCTCGTTGACGTAATAGTAATGATCTTAGTATGTTCAGTCGATTTTAATTCCGTCATGAACTCAGTCGTTTTGTCAATGTATCGTTTGGTTACAATATCATCATCGTCGATAGCGCCAGCAACAAGTTTGAGTATTCTACCCTGACAATCCAAACTTCCTTCTTTTGTAAGAAGTATGTGTTGAGGTGGGTACACCAACACTCTCTTGCTCTGTATCGCCGAAGTTCTGCCGAACTTATCCATTCTTGTAATGAAGCCATTACTTAGAGTGACGAGCTATTTATTCAAAAATGAATCAAACCCGATGCGGTTCCGTCCGTGTTACATGTCACAGTCTTTGTCAATAATCACAAATCCGTGTTTTTTCGAATTTGTGAGAGCTCAAAATTATTAACGTTACTTAAAGTTGAATTTGTTAAGCGAGGCGCAGGTCGAGCTGCAGACCGCTCGCCGGTTGTTTGCGACCGCGGAATTCGCTGACGCGAATCGGCAATTTCCGAACTTCGCTGACGCGAGTCCGAGGTTACGAGGACGGTCGGCACGCTTCGCGAGCTCTCTTTGCCCGGAAACATCATAGTATTCACATCGGCTCTCGCACGGTCGCCCCGCTGCCTAACTAACTTTGTCGTCTGTCTGGAAAAATTACTATTAATTGGAAGCGAAGTGGACCCGCTCCTCGGCCATATTTTG
This sequence comes from Vandiemenella viatica, assembly GCA_031002005.1. Classification (NCBI taxonomy): domain Eukaryota; kingdom Metazoa; phylum Arthropoda; class Insecta; order Orthoptera; family Morabidae; genus Vandiemenella; species Vandiemenella viatica. The sequence goes on from JARYHS010010087.1 coordinate 49,971, forward strand.
TGTAACTTTGTGGCCAATAAATAAGTTA
>JARYHS010010088.1:0-25005 GCA_031002005.1 Vandiemenella viatica
TAATGCAATTCGTAAAGAATTTATTTTGAGGATCCCTTCTTTTCCAGTTATATGTTCTCTGCCACAAGTCTTTATGTTTTAAAATTGCTTAAGTTTCTTCAGTTTTTCTTCCTTTGGAGTTACTGTTGTATCAGTTATCATTATTTCAAAGAGAATCTGAATTACATGACATTTTAAACAATGTAAAAGAAAAAAATGCAGTCTAACACTTGTAACGTTCTGACCTCATTACCTGATTTAAAATTATAATTAATTTTACTATTTTATTTTGTTATCATGAAAGGTTTAACTTTCGTGAATACTTTAAATGAGAAATCACAAATGGTTTTATTTCAATTACTGACATGACATATGTAACAAAATTAGTTAAAATTAATCAGTTGTCCTTTTGTGGGCGCCAGGGTATTTTATATAAAATACACGAAATGAAACAGTAAACAAATTCAACATTTTGACTGTTCACTTCTGAATGAAATGTTTGCTCCGGGCTATGATAGTTCTTATCTGCAGGGTCGTAGCTGGGCAATGCTATGAACTTGAAAGTCTAGCTAGCACAGTGTCCTTCATTGGCGATGTATAATTACCGAATGTACATGTCTGCCGCCACACATTGGATGACGGTCTTCTCTGCTATGGACCAGTGTAGCACAGTTCCTCAGATGTCGTCCTTTGCCTGAGCTCATCTGCTCAAACAAAATAGCGGGTGTCCGGATCCAGGCAGCAGCAACATTCCCACTCACGAATAGACAGTCCAGAAATCACATCGTCCGAACGTGCTGGCCGCCGGCATCGAATATTCCTTCCCTCGTTCGTCGTGCCACATGCAAAACAGAAAACTTTCGCCGATCACCCTGTTTGTCTACCTGGCACGCACAAATCTCCCCTCCATTAGGCACACACTATTCTCCCCTCGCTAATTCTAGGAACCGGCCTGCTGGCATTCCTCAGATCTGCCGCTCCACACTTGTACACTGCGCCCAAATGCCCACTAAAATATTCCATATTTTAAATAATAAACCTATAGTCTATTAATGTAACTAGCGGTCACAAGACGCGTTCGTTACACACTCCAACCTCAAAACGACGAGAAACAGAAGAAACTACAAATTCTCCACTTATCAGTCCACCGTTCCGTTCAGAAATAACCATCGCTGCCAGTACAGCCAACTTATATTATACCGCTGTCTCTTTCAAATTATACAGAATGAAACCCAATTATACAAAGGGGTCATCCATTGATTACATACGTGAGTGAAAGTGTTGGGAGCAAAAAAAGTCCACGAAAAGCAAACAATGTATACACTGATAAATTTTGAATAACAAAAAGGAAATAGATATGCAGGAAGGGTTGCCAACTCAATGAAACAAAGGGCAAACACTTTCAAAAAGGTGCTGGAATGTACTTTACTTTTAAGTGCTCATTTTTGTATCCAATTATACAAGGCAATCTGTTATACAAACAGGATACAAGAGGTAACCAAATTATACAAGTTTTATATCCAATTATACAATCTGGCAGCCCTGGAAATAACGGCGAGCGGACACGACTCGACTGCAGCGCAACAGTATGAATGATCCGCTATTATTGCCTCGACTGCGATCAAAGGATGCGAGCGAACAAAATATCTCTGGCCGATAGGCACTTTTTCTTGCAGGATGTTGTGAAACTAGCAGAACGACGTTCAGTTACATGTATTTTATTGGTAGGAAAAAGAATAAAGTCTGATACTTCATTATAAAGTATGGTTGGCGACCCCTAGCCTCATACGCTCTCTACCATAACAAAGATGCAAGAAATGATACATTTCATGTGTCATCCGCTAGAAATTCCGGAAATCTTCACCATCGAACAACATCTAAAACTGTGACTGAACATATGCCTTTTATAAATATAATTGCTTGGCACAAGACTTTTTCTTTTTCCTAGTCTCTTCGCACAGTGACATGCAATCAGGGTTATACCAAGAATTTGTGGTTTTGATAAATGTGGGGGCATACGTAGTTAATTTAAATATTAGAACATTAGCAAAATTTGTAACTAACTAATTTTATTACTGTTAAATGGAACGTACAAATTTCAGAGCAAGACGGATATACACGTGGTGGTAGGATGCTAGTGTGGCAGCAACCACATCGGGCCGGCCGACGGGCCGTCTAAATGCAACACTGTCGACGGGAGGAAAGAGATCGGGAACCGGAGGGCCGGACCGATCTGGTTGCTGCCACACTAGCATCCTACCACCACGTGTATATCCGTCTTGCTCTGAAATTTGTACGTTCCATTTAACAGTAATAAAATTAGTTAGTTACAAATTTTGCTAATGTTCTAATATTTAAATTAACTATGTATGGCCCCATATTTATCAAAACCACAAATTCTTGGTGTAACCCTAACTCAGGGGTCCCCAAAGTGGTCGATACCGACCCCTTGGCGTCGATAAGAGATCTCCCGGAGTCGATTAATACAGATGGGTCGATTAATACTAAAGAGGATCAATTAAACTGTGCAGGAAAAAATAGGAATGTTCTATTAAAAATGAGGTCAATAAATAAAAGTAAAGCTCATCCTCTCAGTTCTCGTCTGTTTGTGAAGTAAATGATGAAACTTTCAACCAATTACTTTTGCTCACTGAGGTAAGGTGGTTGTCAAGAGGTGATAGTTGCAGTATTGAGAGTTGAAGACTTCTTTAGGAAAGTGGATCCATCGCAATATGACAAGTTAAAACAGTACTACAACTATCTGCTCTTTTTGGCAGGTCTTTATTAGAAATTTATTCCATCTATCCATAGTTTAGTTCCTATTTTTTTTAGATTATAATAATAGTTGAAAGTATCTCGTTGCTCTGTTAATTTTATTTGGTGGATTTTATTAATTATTTCGTTGAGTTGTTATGCAGGCCTCCTTATTGCTTAGAATCAGAAATGTCAAATATGATTTAATGTTTTTATTAAATACTTGTGGGGGTCGAAAAGAAGGCAAATATAGTATCAAGGGGTCGACTGGGTAAAAAGTTTGGGGACCCACGCCCTAACTGCTTGACATTGTGCGAAAAGCGTAGGAAAAAGAAAAAGACGTGTGCCAAACAATTATATTTACAAAGCCATACGTTCTGTCACATTAGACTCTTACATGTGTTGGATGGTGAAGGAAGATTTCCGGAGTTTCTAGCGGAGGACACATGAAATGCCTCATTTCTCGCATCTTTGTTATGATAGAGGGCATTTGAGGTTAGGGTTGCCAACAATACTTTATTATAAAGTATCATACTTTATTTTTCGCCGATATAAGTATGCGAAAATATTTCAATTAATATATACAACACATATAACTGCACGTTCTTATGCTAGTTCCACAACCTCCTGCAAGAAAAAGTGCCTAACGCACGCATCGTTTGGTCTGTCTTCGGAGTCGAGGCAATAGTAGCGGACCATTTATATTGTACTCCAGTTGACTCGTGTTCGCTCGCCATTTTTTCTGAACTGAATGGTGGATTGACAAGTGGAGCATTTGTGTTTTTTTCTGTTTCTTGTCATTTTGAGGTTGAAGATTTCAACTGCATTATTTTTCTTTTACGTTGTTTAATAGGGCAAGTAATTCAGATGGCCCACAATATCCAGATGTTAATTCATATTCTGTTTGTGATAGTGATAAGTGATACACAAGTAACTCTAAAGAAAGTAAAACTAAAGAAACCTAAACAATTACAAATATAAAGAGTTGTGGGAGGAAACAAGAAGGGATCCTCAAAATAAATTCCTTGCTAATTACAGTATCTGCACTGAGTTTTACTATTGCGTCACCTGGTACAAGACAGTTTAGTCAGTCAATATCGATTTTCAGTAATTTTCAGAATATTGTGAGTATGATATTCCGTTGAATAAATTGTAACATAATGTTAGAATGTGCCGCACTGGTCAGAAGCGTACAGTTGCTAACCTTACTGTAATACAAATATAAAGTATTATACTTTGTTTTACTTACAATAAAGTATGCGGAAATAATTTATTTTGGTAAACTATATAATTAATTTAATTTCTAAACGACATGTTAGTGCTTATAATGAAACGAAATAAATGCAAGATGGTGGGAAGGTAGAAACAGAGCGTCCTTAAATTTAAAACTGAATGTTCCATTATTTATAATACTAGATTTAGAATGTGACTCCAGCTACAACACTCTGAAATGAAACCAAATATTAATAGCTAGTCCCGTAAGCTCGAAAATATATGTATTTAAGGCAATAAATAATTAAATTTAAAATACTCTTTTCCTTTCATATACTTTTTATATTCCTCTTCAAAATTATTGATAATCGGATGCATCGATTTCAAAATAATAGTAATGTACTACACAACAGGAGAAAAAAACGGGGAACCAGGTAGTGAGAGCACAACCGGGTGAGGCTTTACACGCCAGTTTTCTTGGCAGTATGGTGGGGGCACGACTTTACCCCCACCTTTTCACTCTACATCGGATGGCATTTCCACCCGATCTCCCTGCCTGCTCTCGCCACTGAAACTTGACCAGGAGCTAACTTTAGACAACCCGATTTCAGGGCCAAAGGGGCGTGGCTACGATTTATGGAGACCAGGTCTGGTCGTCTAAAGAGTCCATTACACTGTTTGTCGTTTCTACATACATACCGGATTTGACCAAGCTATAGATCTCAAATGTTTTATGATACTGATTTTTGTGGTATTTTATAACTTGTGTACTTCTTATCTCTACGAATTAAAATGGAGCGGGTGGTTTATCGATGAAGTGATGTAAATTCAACCACTATAGACCTGAGCAAGCCTATTTCTCTGTGATGAATGAAGACCAATTTTTAGATTCTTAATTTTGTCTTACATTTCCAATTCTAAAAACGTAGTAATGATTGCTTACTATAAGTATATTGATCACTGCCATATATTCTGAAATTATTTTTAAATTGTACTGATTTAACAAAGCAGCAATTAGTCAGCGTCTTACTGAACTATCCACTTCAATTCAGTTTTAGTTTATAATTGTATACTTTTAATTCTGTTCTCAGATGGGCGTTTGTGTTGGCGCAACGCTGTTGCCAGTATCTGGGCATAAATCGGGTGCCCGGACTCCACTTGCCTTCTGCACAAAATATATCTTCCGTTCCCGCCCCACCAAGCAACAGAGAGAGCGAGAAGCAAAAGAAAATACCAGACCGGGTTCCTGGATTCCAACTGCCTGCTGCGAGTCCCAGTAACAGCGAGATCGAGAAGCCAAAGAAAAGATCTGACGGGTTGCCTGTAACCTACCCACCTGCTTCACAAAATGAATATTCTGCTTCCGTGAGTCCAAGTAACAGCGAGAGCGAGAAGTCAAAGAAAAGATCTGATTGGGTGCCTGAAGTCCACTTACCTGCTGCACAATCCCTTTCCACGACACGAAGCAACAGGGAGAGCGATGAGCCAAAGAAAAAATCAGACCGGGTGCCTGGATTTCACCTGCCTGCTGCATTTTCTGTTTCTGCGAGTCCTAGTAATAGCGAGAGCGAGAAGCCAAAGAATAGATCGGATGGGGTGCCTGATCTCCACGTACATGCTGCACAATCACTTTCCACGACACGAAGCAACAGGGAGATCGAGGAGCCAAGGAAACGATCAGACCGGGTGCCTGGATTTCAAATGTCTGCTGCATCTTCTGTTTCTGCGAGTCCTAGTAACAGCGAGAGCGAGAAGCCAAAGAAAAGATCAATTCCGAAGGTTCCGTTGTATGTCCCGAAACATCGCCGAGAATCCGAGAAGATGAAGGACTCCAATAACCTTCAGCCACCGGCGGGCAGAGATACGAAGAGCAATCAGCTTCATCAGCATTTATGCATTGGATCGTTCCAATCAATTCTCCTGGCGCGCACGTTTGATCCATGTCGCCACCAAGGCGGATCCGGTGACCATTCATACCTTCCCCCAGCAGCCTTTGTGGAGCGGTTGGAGTTATTTTTAAGAAGGCAACATGTAGAGCACGTGCTGAAACGTTGTGGTTCGCACTGCCAAATTGTTCTTGATGAGAGTCGAGATAATGTCGAGCCGTGGAAGCCTATTCCTACTGAAGCTTACCGAAATGAGTCTTCTTCCACCAATCATACGTTTTTTATGGGAAAACCACATATGCATTCAAACATACAATCCACTAAAGAACTATCGAAGAATGAGTTGGGATATCAGGTAGACACATTGGTCAAGACGAGCGAGCCTCAGACTACTGCCGAGCATACAGTGGATACTCCTATCAGCGATACCACAATTTTATCCGGCAAATTACACTCTAATTCCACTGAAGATCCACCAAAGGATAGACGGGTAGACGATTTGAAAAATACTACGGAAATTATTTCAGAACTGGAATCTCTTTCTACTACTGATGATGATAAACCATTACTTGACGAGACCCACAGAAGTTTCGACTTGTCCGCAAAGGAGACTAGCCGACTGCCCCACGCCAGAGGAATACCTTTACGAAAGTGTCTAGAAAGTCGCCGTCCTCGTGGTTTGGGGGATTTCGCAAAAAGTTGCGGAGCAGAATCCAATATTACACCAGCACCAGTTGAAGAACTCTTCAAGAATACTCCTGTAGACACGAGCCGTTCACCAATTGAAAAACCATCAAATGGAGTGACGCCTGCAGCTAACCCGCCTCTTCGTCGCCCTAGAATAGAGTTGCTGCAACCTTCTAGTGACAAAAACACTGAATCTGATGGTTCTTCGTCGTCTTCCAGTGAAAATCTTCTTGTTCTAGCTAGAGGACTTCGTGACGACCATACCGTGAGAGCACCTAAGTCTAGCAGCAGTGCGATTAAGTTTTCAAAACCAAAGACTTAAATGTTAGTTTTCTGTATTGAGAGTTACCTATTACTCTGAGTATATCTTTGTCGTGAAAGCGTCGAAGACTTAAATGTTAGTTTTCAGTATTGACAGTTATCTATTACTCAGAGTATATCTTTGACGTGAAAGTGTCGATACGTGAAGTATTCAATCATCGCGAAATGTATTTGAATTTTCAAGCAATAGTTATGTTTTACGTTGCTAATAAATATTGTTTCTTGGATAAATTCTTAGTTTCATTCTCACAAGTAAAATTAAGATTTCGGCGTGATTTTTAGTGGTAGCACAAGAATTCTGACTCAGCAACCTCAACTTCGGCTTGCTCTTGCTCAAGGTCACTCATCCTCTCCTCCGTGATCTTCATTGCACATTGTCGGAGCGTATTTAAACCTCTGGTTCAAACACTCGTCAGTGAAATTGATTATAATTTATGTATTTCCCCCAATTTGCATCCATTCATATGTATCGGTAAGGTTGCTTCTCATAACCAGTCATATCGACAGTCGCGCCGCGCCAGATTGTGTAGATTAGCACGCGCCACAGACGAGCCTTTGCGCGTATGAGCCCGAGGCACGACACGTTTCCTAGCGTGGTTTCAACTACGGGCCTTACCGACTGTCGGCGGGTCGCGCGCGCCATCACAGGTCGTTCCGCGCCGTCTCGGACGACGCTATTCCGACGGCACGAGCTGGCGCAGCTCAGCCCTCGATACGACGGGCCGTGGAAAACCACCTTACTAGAATTACAGGCAAGTCAATATTTTTGTAATCAATGTCATTCATCGATTGCCCCCGGTTCTCATCTTGTTGAAATTATTCACGCACTTTAAAGATAAGGACCTTGTTTGTAGCCTGATAAAATCCTGAATGGGTAAAGAGGACTGAATGAGCAAAATCTGTATGAATTCCGATTATATATGTTTGTTGCTTACGGTAGTGTTTCTCATACCAGAACTATTACGCTGCCTGCCGCCAATTTTGAAAGGCAGCGGATCTACTCTCGGTTGGATCAGCAAATCAACAACGTCCCTAAGAAACTATCCCATACATCGTAAAGTAGGAGTGACTTAGAGTGTTGGTTTCATATTGGACATTATTTTGTGTCTGTGACGCTCTACTTTTCGAACATATTATTACGTTCTTCGGATGATTTAATTACTATATTTATTAATTAAAAAGTCCACCAAAAAGGTTATGTTGATGTTTTTTTATTTGATCAAAATGAAGTCAGCGATATTCACATGCATAGATACAATACAGAGATGCACTTCTGAACAGTCGCAAAGATAATCTCTGTGAAAACTAACTGGATGAATGAAACTCTCTGTAACACTGAATGATGTCAACTAACTCCTCTGTCCAGCCGATCTGTTTATATAGTCTCTATGGAAATTACGAGAATTCTTCAAAGGCATCCGCCCGATATTTCTCGATTATTCACAATCACTCAAACAATCAAACATATTAAAAACAATCGGAATTAATACAAAATTACTTAACATCATTACAAAATGATCAGAAATGGTAATTAGAGATACTTAAATACAAAATTATTTACAGAAATCCTTTCAAACTGTAGAAAATTGTCCTGTAGACATCGTAACTTACATTAATACCTGGAATTACATACATTTAAGAAATTTTCTTGCACCGTTAGGTTCTTAAACATATTAAATGTATTTTAAATAATTTTCTTACATAAAACAAAGTCTATATACACTGATTTACAAGAAATTATAAAACAAACATACCAGATCATATTCAAGCAAACTTTAGCTCACTACAAATACTTCATACAGTACAATACTATTCAAAATTCAGGTATGAGGGCTGTTACAATATGGTGTATCTGCTAATCAAACTTAAAAAAATATGAAGGTTAACAGAATTCTCACCAGTGGGCAATAACGATTATTTTAATTACATAACTCTCCTTAGGCCTGCACATTTCATTCCCATCAGTCAAACCATTTCAGTTTTGAATTACAGTGAGACGTATATTTCCTGTGATTTTTGGCTTTATGCTATCTCCTTGTTTGAGACTGAATTTTATGTTGAGCATATTATAAAATTAACAGAGTCTGTTCCATCAGTCTTCAAAATAAATCAGCTGCTCTAGGACCCAAGTATCAGACGAAAGAAGGACTGTTTCCACCACCTCCTCGCAACGGCTATATTCTTACTGGCTCATTGCTGCTGCTACGTCTTTGCCCTTTGCAATAATGGTCTGAAAAGTTTAGCGGACTCTACATGGTAGTTACTAGTGCTGCTAACTGGACACCCAACGAGACACTGTTAGTTCGACATAGTGCAACGAATACCACATAAATATTTAAAACATTTAGTAATAAAAATATGAAAGAATATGAAGTGCTGTCAAGAAAAGACGAAATCTATATTCTAATTGAGATACAAGGAAACAATAATACTGCTTTATTTACTTATTTCGTGTCAGAAAAATGCAATTTGATGTTTATTGTTGTGTAAATATGTACTGGACCAAAACTTGGCCACTTCAGATGTATTTTCCGAGGCCTTAATATTTCAACTTCCGGAGGTAGGACACTGGAGCATATGATGAACAGTCTGATCGCATTTGACGTTATCGACCTCAGCTTAGCCTCATCATGCTAGGTTAACCTTGGATCTGCCCACTACTGATCTTAACCTATTATGAGACATCGATATCAATCATCCCCTATCATACCCACGTGGTGAAGTTTCAGACACTCTTCCCCAACTGGAGGAAAGAGGGGGCTTATCTGTCCACAATTGTAACCTGGCTTTCTGAGTTGTAAGTTCCTTTGATGTTCTGGGGAAATTTTCCCTAGACTTTAATCTTTGTGTTTGCAACAGATGCTCATCTAATAGATGAGTGCTTTCAAGAGCCACTTTCTTCCTTTGTTTATTCGCCGCTATTTCTCTTCGAACTGAATGTGGAGTTATTCGACTGGTGTGGATTTTAAACAGCCTGTTATGATTGTGCAGGTACCGTTGAGAGCTACGTCGACCTGTTTGGCATGAAATTAATTGTACCACAGAGGACAGGCATAAACTGCAGCCGAATAATACAGTGCTAAGGCAGAAATTCGAATGGTTTCAGGTTGGCTACCACACTGTGATCCAGCCAGTTTTCGGAGGAGATCCATCCTGGCGAAAACTTTCAACTTGGAATTCACACAGTGTTTGCTGAATATAAGAAATCTGTCAGGGGTCACTCCTAGATTTTTTGGATTATCGCTGTGTTTCAGATCGAACCGAGACCATAGATAATACTGCTAATATTGCGTCTTATATAACTATGTATACGAACATCACAGTGTCGTCACGTATAAATGGCGATGTAGTTAGTTATTTTCAGAAAAAAAACTTTCCATTAGAGGAAAATTATTCTGTTGAAGGTTTTGCCAATGTCCCGTTCTTGAAGCTTACAAAACCGGTCTCATATTATAGACCCAACACCAATCAGACAGTGATACGCTTATTGTGATCTGTTGCATCTTAGAAAGCAAAATCGGATCGTTTTCAAATATTGGTTCTGTATTTTGATGTCATTAATCAATCGAATAATTTAGTATTTTGTTTTCCAAACTTTCAAAGCAAGTATTAATAAAATTATAAGATTCCTTAAAGTTTTGTAAATTTGGAACACTATCGGGAGATATTTTACTGCCAAAATCACTTCCCCTGTCTTCAAAGATTAATCCCGTTGCACTCTGCTCACCTCTTAAACTGGCAAATTGACTACTTCTGGTTGATGCGACTGCTGGTTGGGTTCAAACGGTAGCTGCTTAAAATGGTGAGTAACCCTGCCATTAATGGCCACACTGGCATGGGTTCTGTGCTGGAACCTTGCCAGCTTGATATAACTGGCTTTTCCGCTTTTAGTGGCTGGCTTGATGTTTTTGTTACTGGCGTAGACAATTCCCAAAGAATCCATAGTGAAGAAACAAGCTATTCCACGTCAATTTGTAACCCCGCCGATCTTGTTGGTTGGTGTTTGTAGTCCGGATCCTTCAACAGAATAGAAAAAGGTTATGGAATAATATACAAAATAATAACGAACAAGTTTCATACTAAGAAACTAAGATAGTAACGTCAAAAACTTACCTGTAGTCATAAGACACCAGATCGGCAGCAGTGGTGATAGGCGCGTCGACTGTACACCCTGCGAACTCGATTATCCTGCTGGTAGCACCGACTATGTTGACGACAGGATCTGCTACCCAGTAGATTTCAGATCGGCAGCTCCGTTGATGATAGAAACAGACATGTATATCTCATGTTCCACTGTGGTATTTGCTGTAGGCGATGGCAGACCTCTTGTATATGTAGAGTAGACTGTGGGCTGGACCCTGAAAAACAAAAAAGATGTAAGAACAAATATAAAAAAATGAACAAATTAGGTAGTAAAGTAATTGATATAAGATAGCAAGTATTTACCGCTAGTCACCGTCTTTCCTTATGGTTCATCATCAGATAATTCTTCTTCATATACATTAGATCCTCAAAAACACATTGCCCATCTGTGAACTAAAAGAGAATACAGTTAATTAAAATGTGTTATAAAGAGCATCCACTATTAAGCACTTACAAATATACGAAATAGAGCAGCATGATCAAATCGCTTGGGAAGAGACGATAAATAGTTACGATTGTTCCAGATTGTTCAGCACAATGAACCAGTGGCTGGGGCGCTGGTGGCGTTGTATGTGAGAAGCCACGCTCCAGCCACTGGCTCCTTATTATCCTCCGCCGCCAGCAGTCGACATGGCTACGAAAATTGACCGAGAACCATCCTCGCATCTTCTTTGCAAAGGAGACTGTTTACATACTCTTTTCGCCCCTGATTGGCTAAAAAAAAACTGCCTACTAACTCTAGTTTTCTATCTACTTATAGTTATGCCCAGTAGAATTGGCGAGCTGCTTCAAACCTGCCGTTACCAGATCATACACTTAACAGTTAAATTGACCTGTTAGCTTGTAGTAATAGTTTGTGCGTTGACGTTCATACTAGGTAACACTGGACGCTCATTGTCTAGTGTTAGAGAGAGAGAGTGCGGCAACAGCGCGATTGTACTCACCCGCCAATATCCCTGGCTACAACTATATATTACTGCCTAGTGGTCAAGTATCATCGTTGTTGACAGGCTTGGAAGCATTTTATAAATCAGGTGTTACTGAATTACCCCTACAGACTTGATTTGGAGGAAAGTATAATTCTTAGTTGTTCAGTGGCTTCTGTGCTCATCAAATATGGCAGGCAGTCTACTGTGTTTTTTTCTCCAACATCACTGAAATGAGGTAAGTATCGCAAGGGTTGTACTTCTTTCGAAGAAATCGATATTACGGCCCAGTCATCCTGGTAACCTTAAATTTCTTTGACTTTACACCTCGTCGACATCGAGGTCATTAGAGGCGGGATTGGACTGGGGACAAGGAACTGAAGTGATTTGGGGAAACCATGGAAAATTCAAATCTGGATGCCCGGATAGGGATTCGCCCCGAGCGTTGTGGGTGATCGGTTAACGTTCTGGCCTCGCAATCGGGAGGACGCGGGTTCGAATCCCCGTTCGGGCATCCAGATTTGGGCTTTCCATGGTTTCCCCAAATCACTCCAGGCGAATGCCGGGATGATTCCTTCAAAAAGGCCGTGGCCAAATTCCTTCCCGGACCTTGTCCCCAGTCCCATCCCGCCTCTAATGACCTTAGCCGTCGACGAGGCGTAAAGCCACAAGGAGGAAAAAAATCCACCACGCTCGTTGGTAATCTGAAATAATTTCGGGCATATACTGAATACACAATTTGCCGTAACTTTCTACAACAGTCCACTAAAATCCTATCCTTTACGCCTTGTTCTAATGGCATGGGCATTCCGTTGAAGGCAATCATTTTTATAAGTTAATCTTACAAATACTATCAAAGAGCAAGGCGAGTCCTGATAATGGTAAGTATTTCGCTTCCGGTTTGATCTAGATAAATAATAAATGTTGCTATTAAGTTTCTATTAATTACTCCTTTCCTAACGCTAACTGCGGATGCCTTGAAGTTACTAATCTAAAGATCAATGCTGCCCAAAACATAACCAGATTGGAGGAATATCACAAATACTAGAATCCTAACCAATATGAAGTGTTATCTTCCGACATTAGCTTATTCACAAATCATATTGTGGTTTTTGATGAAGTACAGCTGACTGTTACGGAAGTAACTATAGTAGCACGAACTTGAAATTTAACGCAACTACACTGAAGAATAACTTAATTAAAGATAGCTGGCGTTATGCGAATGTGGCCCTGTAAATTTAATAAGCAGGTATGCAAAATTATAAGTAGGAATGTTCACAGCATCAACAGTCAAACGTTGTGCTGTAAGATGTATGATCTAAGTGCATTTGATCGCGAGCAAATTGTTGGCGCCCATCGAATGGATCACTACCTCAGTAGTCATGCTGGGTGAACGGTTCTGTCCTCCAATTCGAGAGGACGTGGGTTTGAATCTCCGTCCGGCCATCCAGACTTGGGTTTTCCATGGTTTCCCCAAATCACTCCAGGCTAATTCTGGGATGGTTTCTTCAAAAGGCCATGGCCGAATTTCTTTCCGTTTCCCGCCACTAATGACGTCGACGAGGCGTAAAGCCTCAGGGGGAGGGGGAACAGCCACTGTGTCAAGGATTTGCCATGAGTACATCAATTCCGGTAAAACCACATCAGCCAGGCCAACTGCCGTGAACAACAACGTGTAAATGAGCATAATCTTCGCCTACTAACTTTGTATTCCCCTCCTCCCTTCTACGTCTCGACGAGGTCAGTGGAGATGAAGACGATTGGGGACAAGGAGCGAGAAGCAAATCGGCCATGGCCTTTTCAAAGAACCATGTTTACATATGCCTGGAGTAATTTCAAGAAAAACGAAATCTGGATGATCCTCGATCTCCCGAACGCCAAGCCCGAGCTTAGCCGCCCACTCTCCGAGCTCTGTAATTCTCTCACATTGTAACTGTTGAATGACCAGTCGCTGCCCAACAGATCACTCGGCTGGTGCACAACATCGTGTAACCAGCCACACCATCTAGAAACATCTACTGACTGTGGGAGACAGAAGCCATCATTCGAGAAGGGTAATTATGCCTCCTTCTTAGGATATTCTTCAAGCTGGTCTTAGGATTGTTTATGTCGACTAAAATGGGGCCTCTGACAAGAGTACTATACCTGTATCCACTCCCAGGTCAACGTTACTGGTATGTACTTGCGACCATGTGCTCCCGTTTCTTTTTCGCAACACCAAACTGGAGACATCTTTCTTCAACAAGACAGTACACTATGCAGTCGCTTCAAAATTGTTTCTGAAAGATTGGGCTAACAGACGCGAACTTGCTTTCATAGTCAGGAAGGTTGCCTGACCTAAATCCCATATTTGGAATTAAATTAAAACTAATGTTCAGACCTTTGAAACGTTTCACCAAATCTTCGTAAACGGTGGAAGATTGTCCAAGGGACTTGGAGATTGTCCAAGTGACTTGGTATGGTTTCCCAGCTCTTTTAAGTACTGTACATGCCGCGAGTACACGCCCCCGTCGTCAGGACAGAAACTGGCGATGCACAACGCTGTAGAAGTATCTCTAATTAAATTGCTCATCAGTTTATTCAAATTACGAACAGGGTTACTGAACAAAGGCAATAAAATACTTAAGATTAAGCTACCGTAGATTTATTCAGAACAAATAAAAAGTCGAACTTGCTGATAAATTATATTTAATTGCGTATTATTTTTATAAACCGTAAACGTAGTCCTATTGGGTACAGGGTACCTACAGTTTAACATGGAATCCGAACCACGGAAGCGTTTTGGCGCACTTCTCATTACACAGCAAGCTGTGTCAGATGTGAAGGTCGGGTTAAGGACCTATGAAAATCCCGCAGAGACAGGGATCTTTCAGTCTCCCGTCAGACACCGTAACCACTGAGCCATCAGACCTCTTGAAAACCAGCCCATGAACACTCAAAATAAAATATGGAGACGGTTCCTTGAGCCAAGTAAAGGGCTACATTATAGGATTGGTTGAGTAACTTGAATACAGAAGTTCGTGTTTTTGCTCCTGTCTTCCGCTTTAATATGTTCGTTGCCTTGTTATCCGTTAGCATTCTTTTACTTTGTTCTTTTACATATCCTTTGCTTTGGTGGTAGCTTGTCATTCAAGTTCGAAATTTCAAAAACAAACTTGTAATTATTTCGTTATCCGTACTAAACCGCTAGCATCAAATTAAACACCGTTCTGTCAGGTGTCATAGAATTTTTCGTGTATATTCATTTTGAAATTATTTTAAACTTTTGTAAAGCGAAAGAATAATCATCTAGAAATGTGAACACAATCATCAAAGATAGCTCAATTGATGAATCATTCAACAAAATTTGGTGCAATTTAGCTGTATAGTTTTCGGGTTGTGGTGTACACGGCAGTAAGGATTGCCACCAGTTACTATTACTCTCTATCATTAAAATTTTGTATATAAAATACATTGTTCGATTTTGCCTGGGTGCCATGAAAGGAGTCCTTCCAGAATTTTCAATAAACATTTAGAAATGTAATTATTTGTTTTATTATAAGAAAATTTATATTAATTTTATATACTGACACTTGCATTTATTGTTGTCAACATAAGAAAGATGATTTGCATTGACTAACACATATATTAAAAAAATTAAATCCATATAATAAAAATTGATTAAATAAACAATAAAATAACAGATCGTGGACAAAGTCCGACTAACTCAAAATAAAATCAGAGAGCACCAGTCTCTACAGCTTTTCGCTTTCGGGTACAATGCGCCACACTTTGACTAGGTTTGTTCTGGGGGAATAAAAATTGTGTAATTACCATCTAGTTTATGTTGAAGTCGGCGCTGTCCGATCTTCTGGAATTTCTGTGCGCAACACACATAAAACAAAATTTAATCGTCGCACTGTGTTTAACACTGGACGAGCACGTGATATGGAACACATTCGATGATTATCCTTTCGAACGGCGTATCACTGGCCAGCTGCAATCGTCTCCTCATAACGAGGGTTTTAGAGTGAAAAAAAAAAAAAACTTGTCTGAACTTATTATCAATTAATAGTGTTATCCTTCCAGAAGTAAGTGAGTTCTGTTACTTGGGAAGCAAAATTACAACCGATGGCCGAAGCAGGAATGAAGTTAGAAGCAGAATAGCACTAGCAAATAGAGCCTTCATGAAAAAGAGAAACCTTTTAGTTTCAAATATTGATCTAGGAATTAGAAAGAACTTTTTAAAACTCTATGTGTGGAGCACAGCACTTAACGGTAGCGAAACATGGACTTTAGGAATACCGGAAAGAAATAAAATTGAAGCATTTGAAATGTGGTGCTACAGAAGAATGCTGAAAATTAGGTGGACAAAGTAAGAAATGGTGGGTGAGAAAAGAAGTTTATGGAAGAATCTTACAGAAAGAAGAGACAGGCTGGTAGGTCATATTTTTAGACATGCTGGATTGGTTAATTTGTTAGTGGAGGGAACAGTCGAAAGTAAGAACTGTAGAGGAAGACAGAGATTAGAATATATGAAGCAGATAATTGAGGACGTGGGTTGTAAGGGGTATGTAGAAATGAAAAGGTTAGCACAGGATAGGAAGGGATGGAGGATTGCATCAAACCAGTCGAAAGACTGACGACATCAAAGAAAAAATCCTTCCATGCAACCACGCACCGCTGACATGGGCGGACTGTCCCCCCTGAAGGAATGTGCGGTTCCGTTATCTCCTTTCCCATCTCCAAACACCCGCACTGCACTACAAAGGGTGCCGCGATGGTTGCACTGCGAAATAGTCTCTGCTGCTCACACCTACCAATGCTTGCTAGAAAAACATGATGCTTCCGTGAGCGGACCGCTTCAGAATTATCTTACCGACATGTTAAATTTGTTCGCCTCGATTCCGTGTGAGAACATCCGTGGGGATATGAAATTGTACATGTAATTCTTAACGAACCAATAATATTACCAACTACTGATAACTATATACTTTCTTAACATCACAGTAGTACAATCAATTCACAGTGTTAACAACATTTATTGGTATTTAATGTTAATTTACTATATTTGAATGCATTTTCCAGATCAGTTAGTTGCTGCTTTGTGCAAAATTCGAAAAAAAAAACGTATTTTGCTCTGCATCAGTGGTATGCAAATATTTTTCATCTTCTACATCCTTACCTCTTACGTATTTTCTTTCTCAGTGCTTTTCAGTTGCAAAATTCCAAAAAGCCTCTTTAAGTATAATTCTATCAGTTTGGATTTAACGCAGTCATGTTTTTTCTCAACCTGTGGTCGTCGAAGATAAGCCAAGTGATTCCTAGGCACAATGTTGAAAATACTATTAAAATTGTTCGTATAAAGCGGATACGGTACTGTATATGGCTATAAGAGAATATCAACTATAAGCCTATAAACAAGATTTTCTAAAAGTCAGGAATATTTTAACGACTAGATAGAAATCTGGTATTTACTGTCTATGAGCATATTAGTGCATTGTTACTGTAGTAAATACGTTCTCAGTTTGCATCAAAGAACGACGTTCCTTTAAGGATTACGAGTATGTTATACACCAGTTTATGAGGATGTAGGTTTTAAGGGGCCATGACACGTGCCGACAGCAATTGGTAGTTTTGGATAATGATATACACATAGGTAAAACATTAAGTCCGCATAAGTTATTACTCCGTAGAATTATTTTTGAGATTTTGGTTTGTAGAAGGTTGAAAAACACTGGTAAATAACATTGTATTTCATGTGGTAAGACACTTAAAGAAGTTTCTCGGAGAATGATATCGCCTTCTGTGCAATTTACAGTGCCCATGGACAGACTGGAAAAAGGAAGTGGAAACAGTCAAATTTGGAAAAAAAGTAAAATTCACGAGAGAATTTTTAATAAGCTGATATCATCAGTAAATACATGTAAGTTTGACGCTGATTTGCTAGTGTGTACAATGTTTTTCGTTTAAGACGGTTCGAATAGAAGCGCCGCGGCGTAGGCAGAGAGGGGCGCGTGGGTGGGGGAAGGTGGCGGTAGTGGTAGGGGGTCTCCGGCGGCAGCGTGGACTGGCGAGCCACTCGGCAGTCAACCTTGCGCGCCCGTAGCGGTCAGGCGCCAGTGCGTCAACTTGAGGATATGGCACCCGCGCTCCACATCTGAGTGTACACACGCACACACAGAGTCTCTCTGCGCCGCGGTATCCGACCGAGTTGCTTTTCTATTCTGTCCTGAAAGTGTCAAAGATTAGGGACCTTCCAAGATGATGGCCGGTGGTATTGCCGTCGGCGACGGCTCGTGGAACCTTCGCATTTACGTTACTGACCTAAACGTGGAGAGGACGCTTCGTGTGAAGGGAGATCTGCACATCGGAGGAGTGATGTTGCGGCTCGTCGAAGATCTAGGTAAGTACCGGTCCAGACAATGAGACTGATGTCACGCTATGAGAAACTGTTGTCTCATTCTGACACAAAATATTGTAGAAATTGGCTCTAACACTGATAATGAAGCGATCACATACGTATAGCAAATGCAGGCAATTAAAAAAATGTACCAATATCGGTTGCCGTTCTTGGCTAGATTTGCTTTGTCCATCGTTAAGCTGATGTTATCCAGCGAGCACGATCTTAAAATTGTGATTCGATGAATTCTGAAGCAGATGCGTTAAACCCATTATTTCATATCATTTATACCAATGTCGGTCCAAAATTTAATTTAATTAATTGCTATGGAGCGCAAACTCCGGTGGCAATTTCCCTGGACACATGCTTTTCCCCTTTCCTGTCTGTACCCACATACTCGCATTTGTTGATGAATTCCTTGTTAATAGTCAATCATTTTAAGAATCGCTGTGAGGTTGTATATTTTTTTACTTATTCGATGTGATGATGATTTGTAGGATGCAAGATTAGAATGGTCTGGTCCACGAAGAGTGATTGTTACAGACTGCACCTGTTACTAGGAAATATATAAACTGCTCGTGAAGTGTGTATGTGTGCTCGTAAATTCCGATTCAGAAATGGGCAAGATCGCTATGGAAATATCGCATACACGTTTCCTAATGATTAATTTTTTTTATAATGCCGTATGAATAACAGAGAAAATTCTGTTCTTCACGTCGTTCAGAAATTTGAGGCATATATCCTCTGTTTGGTTGATTGTTACCTAAGCAAAATTGATTTATATGCATTTCATGATATTACGTATTCTTATGTCAGGAGTACAACGTTTAAACTTTTGGAACTAACGAGCACTGAAAATCACGTCATAAAGTTTTGTAAATTTGTGTGATTCGGTAGTAATAACTTGAACAGATGTGTATGGTATTTTGACGTAAACAAATATTCTATGCTTTCCTTTAGCTTCACAATCTTCAGTTTTCACTCCGACTGGTGCTAGATGTATCTTCGCATTGTTGCAGCACGGGTTACCTAACATGAAAATGCTAGGGGCTGCCTGATTTGCTGACTGCCAATGAATACCAATGGCGCTTTATTGGATGGTAACTGGCAGAGTCGTTTGCTTGTGGTCTAGAAGCTATAGTAGCGTGCTGTTACGGTAGCTTCAAATAACTGTCTGCTTGAAGTTATAGGTAACTTTTATCACTCTTGTTCCTATAGACAAAAGACATAGTTTTTGTCTCAAACGATTTCGACAATGATTGTTCCGTAAGTAGTTAAGTGAAATCAGTGTTACATTTACCACTAGTGCGTTGAACTGCTTGCAGTTCATCGAATTCCTATCACCATTTTCTGGTTTGTTGTCCGATGGGTATGGATGTTCAAACTCCTGAAATGCTTTGCAAAAAAAAAAAAAAAAAATTGTAATTTGTAAACGAGTACGTTAGCTTCATTTCTCTCACACATATTTCTTCTACAGTCCTAATCCATTATAATAGTTCGTTCTAGATTGTGTTTTTACTGACTTAAATCCTACTTTTAGCCCTGAAAATATTAATTGGGGAGGACGCGGGTTCGAACCCCTACCGGCCATCCAGATTCCGATTTTCCATGATGTCCATTAGAATGCTGGGATGGTTCATTCAAAAGGCCGTGGATGAATTGCTTTCTGTACTCTTCCGCCTGTAATGATCTCGACGTCGACAAGGCGTAAAGCCATAAAAAAAAGTTTTCCGACATAAACGTTAAGTGTTTGGCGCAACTCTAAATGTATCTCTTCATCTTACACTGAACTCGAATTAAATATTCTGTTCATTTGATCCTCTCAGGATATGGGAACGACTGAAGGAGAGATTGGCAATAAATTTAGGTCGGTGTTAGGTGGAAATGGCTGCGTATTCAGACATGGCCATGAGATAGAAGCTGGACAATAATCTACAGTACTTACAGTTAGTTTCCATTGAATTCCCATGGAACATGTTTTGGGACTCTAGTCTTGAAAATATTCCCTAGCATTAGGAATCCTAATGCAGAGCCTGGCCATCCACTTCAATCAAATATAAACCCCACCGGTTATTTTGGTGTTTATCATACGACATTGTCATTATCATATGCAATCATCATATTTCTTCGTCTTTATTATTTGTCAGTCGGGCAAACCCAAATACCATACCTTTACTCTCGGTATGTTGTTATTGCAAGGAGTGGTGTTTCGCATGATCGAACCCAGCAGGCTTACATGCCAAAATGAGTTCACTGTCATTCTACCTTGCGGAATGACGGAAAGAGAACTTGGGTGGACTGCAGGCGGCTCGGCGATCTTGCCTGCTCCTGCTAGTTCTACTCGGCGGCCTGTATTTCTATGTGCGGCGTGCGCTGTTGCCATCCCAGCACTCCGGCCAGCTCACGTCCAGACAGACGCACTTCCGATGTCCAGGAAACGGTCCACCGGCAAACATCCGGCAAGAATTTCCAATTCGGATCGTAATCGCTTCGGTTTGCTAGTCGGCGCCAAGACTCCAGCACGCGGAACAGGGATAACAGTACGCCACCTCGTGACTGGATGCTCATTGCCAACTAGTAGCTGAAACGTTCACTGGCCTCAATGCCAATAAAATCAGAGGCAAGGAGTTATTTAAGTGTTTTCGAAAAATAATTTAAGTTACTTTCATGAGCACCATGTTATTTGAGTGTTTATTTCGTTTGAATGAAACTAGTTCCACATAGATCGCGATCTATGCGGCCTAAACCACGATTAAAACTAATATTACGCGGCGTAATGTAAGTTGTTAAGATTTATGTTTTTAATTTCACTTGCTTTACTGACGCCATATTACTTCAAGCGTTGTAATATGGATCTGAACCACGTGTAACGAAAAAAGAAAGATAGGAACTGAAGATTTTGGGGTCAAATTTATATCGCGATGCATGATGTCACTAACATGTGATTGAATGTATTAACGCGCGCGTATTAGTGGAGTTTGTGTTTAGTTTGAAATGCAAACTGGACCAGGAAGACAATTGAAACTTTTTGCTGCAGAATAAGAAACGAGGAATTGCATTGAGCGTTACTTTATAACGACTATGTAGTTAAGCAGGTGCTAAGAAATTACTTGTCAAAAACTCCGTTCAACCCCATCATTTTTTATGGTCTTGACAGTTATTCCTAAACAATGAAAGTGTTGAAAAATCTAACAATTATCTTCTTTAAGTTAATTGAGGAAGTGGCACTATTTTCATAAATTGTCTTTCCGCAATTCTTGCCACTAAGTGTTTCTTCTGTTCTTAAGTACCTTTCCGTATATATTCCATGATTTTTCCACTTCATTTATTGAGTACCTATTTCTCACAAATTCTGTGTGTATTCTATTTTTCACCTACGTCAGGGACAAGAAGAACACTTTTCAGACACCATCGTCCAAGGCCGAACTAACACTGACCCGTTGGCCACTGTGCTGCCAAGGTCGGAATTCTGTTTTTTAAATGCAGTGAGAATTCTTCAATTAATATTTGAAACGTAACTGATATCTGAACTCGTTTGAGGTTTGAAGTAAGTGAAACTTGCCATTAACACACCGATCGCTCTAAGTGTTATAATCATTACTAGTGTTGTACGCTTGTTATCAGAAGAGTGAGACGTATTTAACCATTTGCAAAGTGATTAATACTGCTAGCCATATTCGATTACCGATAGCCAGACAAGTCGATTAATCGGTGCAGTGATAGGAATTTAATGGAGTGGCTTGAGTTTCACCCTCTGTGAACATACGCTTAACACATGTTAGTGGTTACACGCATGCCGCAGATCACTTAAGCACTAATTTTTTTTTTTCCGGAAAAAAATCATGTCGGGGCTTGATCAATATTTGTTTGGCTCATTTCTTTTTCTGTTGTTCCGAAACGTCTGTGAGAAATTCAAATCTTTGGCAGTATTTTCGTGTCGCAGCGATCCCTGGTACTGCGAAATCACTGGAGTGCATCCAACTTGAGAGAAACACATCGTGTATTTTCGGAATAGGCGTGGCTGGGAATATACGCTCAGTTCTGCGTTGCGGGACTGGGACCCATTCATCAACTTCTGAAAATGTGGAGAAATGTCAACTAAGCCGCTATGCGTTCCGAGTTCCAAGTATCAATGCAGAACACGCTTGAAAAGTGGATTTTAATACAAAATTTATTTAATTATATTTTGTTGACTTTTTAAAAATATTTGTGACATCCACATGACGTTTTATTTTTCGTAAGCATCAAAGACAATGAAACAACTTTAGCTATGCCATATGATTACTGAACGATTGTGACCGATGATTCTCGTTGCAAACTACAATGTCTTCATACAGTTAAATTCAAGCTTCGGTTAGGTTCAAGTTACTAGGTCGGTCACAATAGATTGTCAATTTGCAGACAATTCACAAAGAATGAAATCTTTTTAACTCAGTATTTCTTGCGTTAGATTTAATCGAGTGATATTTGGCGTCAAAACAAACAATGAACAACGATAGAATTGGGAAAAATTTGAAGACAGAACCTTAGTGATCGGATATTATAAGACCTAGGATAGTGTCATAGATTTGACTATTTTCATGTGCCGTACTTTATTTCAGTCTCAGTCTAGTAACGAATCACTACGGATCTCGACTCTTTCGTCTAGCTTGTAGAAGTTGGTTGGACGAAAAACAAATTGTTCAACCTCCAAGTGAAAATTGCAGAAATAAAATTTACTATTTGTTAACTAATTCGTCTTTCATGAATCTTGGGTCAGCTAACACCCAATACACCTTAACGTTAAATAAAGTTATTTATCAACAACAGAAAACCAGAAGTTCAAGTCCATATTACGAGTTTTAATAAGAATTTAATGTGCAAGTGGAGACTTTCCTGGCGAAATGATGCAATGCCATGTAATATTCCCGAGTGTCCAGCTGGATGGTGTCGTAGAAACAACGTTTCGACAACTATTTCTGCTCCCATCGTCAGGTGTCAGATGTTGCAAGCTTGCTGTGACTGCCTAGATAGTCACATTCAAGAATTCAATTATTCAATAAGCGTCAGCATGTTGAATGGCCTTTTAACAGTCACCCACTCACTGGAACTGCGTGCAAAAAATTCAACTGCTCCCAAATTAGCCTCACAATCTGAGCCCGTTAATTCCTAACTGAGGGATGAAACTTTTAGTAACATCACTTAGTGAATCGACACCACAACGTAAAATAGCCTAGCTTCTCACGCACAATGTCAAGGAAGATCTTTACTGGAACTGATTTTCTGAGCACGGAGAGTAGCTAAATCGCTGGTCACCTCGAATAAAACGAGTAATTTGATCTAAATTACTCGTCGAAAACTGACACATGAAAGAATGATACTGTTATTTCAGAATAACGGCGAATAAAATTTTCTTAGTGACTTATAAATAAAGAAAGAAACTTAACGAACACTACTTGATCCTAAGAAAAATCTTGAGATTGAAAATATAGTTTTAGGCAGAATAAGGACATATACCAACAACGGCTGTAAGAAAGAGGAGATTAATCTTATATGGTCACATGATTCGGATTGACAATCAGAAACTCAACTCCAAAATCTTAATCACATTCACTGTCTCTAGAGGAAAAGCTAGTAAGGTAATGGGGACGAGGTTAATGAGAAGTCTCGTAATACTGACCCCCACGAGATTTACAACAGAGATTGGTACAGAATATTGGTTAAAAAGTCTCTCCGGTCACTAACAGGCAAAACACTGCGCCCCGCATCCTGGGTGAAATGTAGCCAGGGGGAAAAAAAGGGCAACCACAGTGCAAGGATGAAGGAATACTGGACTATGAAGAAAGCCTCCCAGAGTTAACAACCATGTGTCCATAGTTTGCCAAAAAAAGAAGAAGAAAGAAATCTAGTCGTATCATTAATGAAATAGCCCTGGCTTTCAACACTGTGCGGATAGTTTTCGACAAGAATTAAATTTATCACAATAAAAAAAATGTAACTCCAAATATATATTTACGTAGGATTAATCCACGTCACCAAAGGCAATGAAATGTAGTAGGATAATGTAAAAACATTCGTTTTTGCTCGTGCATTCCGGATATTTAACTGTGTGAACGCGCTTATTTCGAATGCAAATGAACGTTCTGTAAGATTTTTTGTAACTCTAGAACTTCGGCAAATGATAGATAGTCTTCCGGAATTAGCGATACAGCTCTCGTCTCGTTTCGAAACGCGCCATTATTTCTGACAGACATAACTCTTTTTTGTGCTGTGTATGAGGAAATCACAGAAAAAAATGATAATTCCGTGTGCTCGTAATGACCTGGTGACAGGATTTCTATTGGCTGCGCATTCCGCCGCTTTTACCTAGTCCTACCGCGTAAAGGGGACGTACAGTTTAACGTAGAATCGGAACCACTGGTCGGCCTCGGTAGCTTAGGGGCTAGAGTGCTAGAGCTAGCTTCACGTTCCGAAGGTCGCCGGTTCGAGTCCGGTCGAGGGCATGGGTGTTTAGTGTCGTGCGTATGTGAATGTCGTGTCCCTCCTGTAGTGTTCATGTGTCCATGGCACTTAATATCTGCATTGTACTGGAGAAATTGGAATACTAGTAGAGTCGATAATCACGTTGAGCTGTCTGTATGGCCTAGGTAGCCGAATGCAAAAAAAAAAAAAAAAAAAAAAAAAAAAAAAAAAAAATCGGAACCAGGGAAGCGTTCTGGCGTACTTCACATTACGC
>JARYHS010010091.1:0-44997 GCA_031002005.1 Vandiemenella viatica
CTTTATTTTCATAAAGAACACATGTGAGTGTTACTTTATCATACTTTTAAATTAATACTTTTGCTTATATTTCCTGCACCAGACCAGTACATAAGGATATAATCGCAACAACTATGGAAGATATGCGGCCAAAGATGAATATAGGAATAGAAAAAAAAAATTGAGAAGTGGTTTCTGCTATGTTAATAGAAATCAAGAAAGGTCCCACGACACACATAGAAATAATGATCTGGAGGATTATCGTCGTGAAACATTCGATACGAAGAGGAGAGATGTTATAAGAAATCAAAGGTCGAAAACCTGTAACCGAGGCTGATGTGGTCCGTTCAGTCTCGGGGGGCAAGAGATTTTTTTATCTGCATAACGTCTCTCTAACAGTGAGGTCCTTAGAGACGGGAAAGGATGGGGAGGCAAGGAATGGGAAGGAATTCGGCCATGGCCTTTTGAAGGGAGCATCCCGGCATTTGCCTGGAGTGATTTGGGAAACCATGGAAAACCCAAATCTGGATGCCCGGACGGGAATTCGAATCGCCATCTATCCCGAATGTGAGGCCAGAACGCTAACCGTTACACCACCACGCTCGGTGGGGGCAAGATGTTAGGACCGCAAATACATGATGAAGTAAAGAAGAATTATAATGATCGCAAATTAGTATTAAAGTGTAAATCTAAGCAAGAAGAAGTGAAGAATAATGTTAAGAAGAAGAAAGAAATGAATTATGACAAAAAAGAAGAACTACATCATGCAGCTGAATACAATGTGATGAAACAATATGTAAATATGCCAGAACCATTAAATGATGACGCGCCTTTACAGTGGTGGAAATGTTTCAAGATGTGTGAAAATAAAGAAGAAAGTGAAGACACAAAAGAGCAAGATTTATAATGGAGAGATAAGGCTATAACAGAAGTATTGGGAGCAGTTGATCCGGATGATATAAATAAAGAAGTGGTTGTTAATAACAAAGAAGAGAGCTGAAGAAAAGATTTGAGAGGAAGAGGACGAGTTGGTTTTGGAAAGAACATGTTTTAAGAGAAGAGATGAAACAGAATGGCTAGATGGAAGCCACGAAGAATTCTGCCTGTATTAAGAAGAGGAAAATATTAGCATGAGGGCAGAAGGTTTAGGGTTTTGATAAAGATAATGGAATTTGAGTTTGGAAATGATAATTGTTTGTTTAATAGAAAATATAGGAATTATGACATAAGTAGAAAGTGTTTTATTTGATATTGAGATTGAAATATAGACACAGGCAAAGGAGTTGATTTAAAGTTTGTATGGTAAGAATTTGATTAATAATAATTTGATTTACAGCGTGAGTATCTAAATAAAACCAGCAACAGACAAAGAAGGATTAATGAAATCCTTATGTACTGGTCTGGTGCAGGAAATATAAGCAAAAGTACTAACTTAAAAGTATGATAAAGTAACACTGACATGTGTTCTCTACAAAATAAAGGAGCAATACAGTGGTACGTTACAGGGTCCACAGATACATCACGTCATTTTTTTAATTCCTTGAAGAACAGTGAAGAACGGTTGACAAACGGTTCCACCAGAAATCTCACCAAAGAAGAGGGGGAGGGAGATTCTAGACTTCAGATTAAAACACCACACGCAATCAATGGACGTCTCCAAAGCTGAAATTTGACAAAATATATATATATTATATATTTGAAAAGAATCTGTCTATAAAATTTCTTACTGAGTTAAAATTACAGCGTCCATTCGTAATGTGTCTGACATCATGCCGTGAAAAATAATATTATTCATTTTGTGGTCTGAAACCATAATCTGCTTTCAATGTAGCGTAACTTCTACCAGTAATCTGTGTCTCTTTAAACAGAATCTGATGGTATTCTGTTTATAATCAAGTACAGTCTTGCTTTCGTGTCCCACTGTTATTGAAATCAGGTTGATCACTTTGGTCCTTGTAGTGAGAGGAATGTTTTACAAGGGTAGTATGAATCAGGGCACAGAATATACCAGTTCAGTCATTTCACGTCATTTCATCACTGGTAGACTGACTGCTTATACCAAAACATTCTATCAGCAATCTGAAAACATTTTCACCTGTCTACTCGAAAATTCCTACGGTAGTTCATTATTTACCGTGGAAAAATTAGTGTCTGAAGTATTATTTAGATAAAACACGAACAAAAGATTTTTCCTAATGTTCCTCTGTCAGGAATG
This sequence comes from Vandiemenella viatica, assembly GCA_031002005.1. NCBI lineage: Eukaryota > Metazoa > Arthropoda > Insecta > Orthoptera > Morabidae > Vandiemenella > Vandiemenella viatica. The sequence goes on from JARYHS010010091.1 coordinate 2,195, forward strand.
TTCTCTGCAGTAAATTATGTAAATGCGAACGAAAACTTTCAGTTCCGGTGCAGGAGCATGCAGGGGAGAAAAGAGCAACGCAAACTGGAACAGCGGGGCTAGAAATATCTCCACGTAACTACCATACAACAATGTAATTTATTGAGAATCTTTGCCACATTTTCAATACGTACTAAGCACTACTTAAAATTTTACCAACTTGAGAAAGTTAAACGTGAGTCAGTAAATTAATAAATTTTGTATTACACCAATAGTTCATTAATAAATTTAGACTTTATTAACATGTGATTCAAGATTCTTATTGAACAAGATACGCAAAGAAAAATACTTCACTACATCGAACAAGTTCGCTGAAGTACTTGGAATATGTTTCCTCTTGTATGGTCGATACCATCCATATATTCGTTACCTCCGAAAACATAAAAATGTATTTAATTGAGGTGTGTGAGGTTTTTCCACACTTTGTCGGCGGCCTTCAGACAGTCCTTTGATTTCTAACGATTTGTCATTCTGGTTTTCCATATTACCCAGACCTCTGCCAATTTCCAGCAATAAATCAGGAGCTCAAAATTAAATTTTAATTTACTCTCTATTCAGAAAGTAACAAAAATTAGTAACTTATAGATCTATACTGTTATTTTTCAGCCATGTTTAACAGTAGCTAATGGATTCCTCGAGAATTTTCCGTCGATTTTAAGGGTTGTATCCGGTTTTCTTATATAATAAATTTATGTACCTGGGTGACCGATCTTCGCTCGGCATCTTTCGATTTCTGTTCAATAGCCAAGATTTCGAGTAAAATTTGATTAAAGTAAAAGTCTTGAAGGCTTCCTAGGCGTTTTTAGATGCACAGTTAACGAAAGAGAAGCTTAACTAACATCAGTAGGCTTAGTGGTACCTGAATCTTCTACGTAATGAGGTTAGACCCGGTTTTGAGAAACCAAATACAAAAATCGCTCCTTTTTTTTAAAAATCGTTTTAAAAACTTGAAAATCAAAACGTTATCTATATATGAAATTTCATCCAAATCGCTAGATCCATTTGCAAGACCGCCTTATAAATCGCTTTCAAAAAAAAAAAAAAAAAAATAAATAAATTCAGTCAGGGATTAATTAATGGTGCGAGATTTGTGGTAATTCAAGGGATTCTACGATAACCCTTGATGATAGTTTCTTATGCAACTCGACGAGAAAGTAAACAATATATATTTTTTATATATTTATATATATCTCGCTTAGTTCTCGAGATATTGTATCTCAAAATTTGACGTGATTGGTTGAAATGCGACCTGGACCAGAAGATAAATTTTACCATAGCCAAGTTTGATGATGAATTCGTACGAAACTCGTCGAGACAAATCGAAAATAAAGAATTTATTTTACTGATATCTCAAGTGAAGAGGTTAGGATTAGATCCGGCTGGACCAAAAAAAAAATCCACCAAAACCATTATGTCGATACGGTGGAAATGTACTTTCAGTGTTTTATTTTTTTCCTAATGGTTGTTATTAGGTTGAAATACGGCCTAGACCAGAATAAACGTCGCCAAGAGCACACGGAACTATACCTATAACTGTTCTTTGACATGCTATATCTCGAAAACCAAGCGAAATATCAAGAATATTTATTGTTTAATTTCGATATGTTTCGTCAAATTCTATAAGAATTCATTATCAGATTATGACGTCTTGGTAATGATAGAACATCATCATTGCTAAATTCATTCACTCCGATAAAACTATGCTCATACCTCGCGGGGTAGTATTTAATGACAAACTAACAACCACTTTTTACGGTCAAAAAGTAAACGATGATTACTTTATAACTGGTACCGGTAATATCATGGAGGAAGGAAATATATGGAGGAGAAGTGACGTTAAATCGGTGAAGCAGGCTCTAAACTCTCGCGCATGCGCAGTGGCGGGAGCGGCGATATTGAGCTTCCAAACAAATTCGATGTTCACATTGTGTTAGATGCAGTGATTATTTCATTTTGTAATGTGTATAAGTGTTTTATAATGTCATCTTGTGTTGCGTACGGTTGCACAAATAGGCCAGACAGGAAAGAACCTGGAATATCATTTCATAAGTAAGTTGAATTCTATTTATTGTTGTTGAAGTAGGCGGTAGAAGTTGCAAACTTTGGAGCATGTCTATAAATATTTAGTCATAGCTCTAAATGGGGTTACTTTGTTCTCAAATTTTTGTTGGCGTAGTGTATAAAATCAGCATACCTTGCTATTTTGCACATAATAGACTAGCATTACATTTTAACGAGTGTTGGAAATGAGATTTAAAGGGGTGATATTTACATCGTGATTCAGTGAATTTAATATTGCGCTTTCTTTCGTCACGTTGCAGTTTATACTGACAGTGTATGATGAAATTAAATGTGTTAAATTATGCTATGCAATCTAGGAATCTTGATGAAGCAAACGATGTTGTTACTGCAAATACAGTTTGCGTTTCAAATACGCGTGTGTGGGTATGTCTACATAGTTTAATTCTGTAGCGGGAATTTAATGGAGATTGTGGTTAGGTCTAAATGCAGTCTGTACCAGAATGGTTTTGTTGTTCCATGAGGGACAAAGAATTTATCTATTACTGTTAGTAATTTCATGAGAACCAAGTTAGTGACAAAACGTATATCGCGATGGAAACTACTTCCAGCCATTTCCAGTTAAGCTTACGATGTATGTTAACAAGATAACTATTTTTATTTTGGGCTAGGCCGCATTTCAACCTAAACACAAGTGGTAGTAAAAAAAATGAAATATCCATTCTGCATGTAATTCATTGTAGCCTTAGCAGAATTAATTTCTGGTCCAGGCCGCATATCAACCCAATCCCAGTGGTTGAGCGATTTCTTATTTTTCTTTCCGTCGGCCGCGGGCATCTTATGTTCGCGGCGGAATAAAGGTCAGTGGGCATAATTCAGATATCCACTGGCCTATGCAATATTTGCGTGCCTTGTTCCACAAGGAAATTATATATGTGGGACTTTTTTTGTTTATATGAGTGACTATTATTGTTACGCTCACGTCCGCGACGATTAAGCTCGCGTACAAATCATCATAGCGACTTAAGCTATTTATTTGACTGTCGGCGAGTTCTGCCACAAGTTTCGGAGTAAAGAGTGTTCTACAACTCAGATTTCGGTGCATCCTGGTTGCATCTTGCTACAAATAATAGCTGGTGTCATGTTATAGTATTAACATGCAAATTGACGCCACAAACATAAGGTGAGTGGATCTCTGTTTTTTGCGCTATTACTGGCCGAATCGCTGCCGCCGAATTTCGGGTGTCTGTGGTCGGCGGAAGTGGAGAGAAATCGCTCACCAATTAATTAATCACGGTTATGTTCCCTGCGGGAAGTCACTATTTATACGTGGCTTTCCCAAGATAGATTATCCATCATCTACCCAGTATATCCCGAAAACTAATCAAGATATCGAAAAATTTTATTCTTTGTTTTCGATTTGTCTCGTCGTGTTACAAAAGAATCGATCATAAATTTTGACTTTTGCGAAATTTTTTTTCTCCATTTCAACTCAAGACACCTCACTTTTGATACGGTATATCTCGAGAACTAGGTGAGATATCGAAAATGTTTATTCTTTATTTTTCATTTTTCTCGTCTTTTTAAATAAGAATCCATCATCAAATTTGACTTTGACCAATTTGTTTCTTCTGAATTTCAACCAAAACCATTTCATATTTGAGACAGAATATCTCGAAAACTAAGCAGGATATCAAAAAATTATATTCTTCATTTTTTATATGTCTCATCGAGTTACATAATAATTTATCACCAGATTGCGTCGTCACGTTTATCCTAGAGTCCCCTTGAGGTTTTTGTAAATATTCCCCGTGTCTGTATGGAAGCGGCCATGCCTCCTCCACTCCGGCCATGCCCCCCACTCCTCCTCCGCCCTGCTTCACTTCAATGCGTGGTGAAGGTCTCTTGCGTCGTCTCCATATATTTCCTTCCTCCATGGGTAATATTATTTTCAAAGAAGTTTCTTTAAAGTATCACCTCTGACAAAACCAATGATAAATTTTTAATTATCTTCCTTTTTAAATGTTTTACAATTAAACTTGTAGTGTAAATATTTCCGCGGGTAAGACAGTATACAAGAACTGTTCGTTTAAATATACTTTAAATCAAGGAGAAACTATTTGTAGGCTTTCTGGTGCCGGAGTTGTCTACGAGATGGCGCTATTGCTGTTTTCGCGATACAGAGTGAAAAAATTGATTGTATTTTGCAAACTCGCTTTTTTGTAGGGAAGACAACTATTTAGGTAATCTTAAAAGTCAAAACGTTATCTAAATATCAAATTCAATCCAAATCGTCATAGCCGTTTCCGAGATATATATATGTATACAAGAATTTCTCGTTTAAAGGTATGAGATAAGATAATAATGTTTTCTTATTGACTGCTGCAGTTGTAAGGGAAAACACATGAAATTATATTTTTTATTTAATGAAATATTAATAAAAAGGAAAAAATCACCTAGTTAACTGTTTTTAGTTATTAGTAATCAAATCACAGTTACGCCCAATGATCTTTGGAATTTTAAGAGATATTATGGAGGAATTGTCCGGAAGGAAATCAAAATTCTGGACATGAAAGTTAAGAGATAACTGGAAGTATTTATTGGTTTATGACTGTAATGATATGATGTGTAATGGTTTTTATTCAGAAGAACAGTGCCTTGAAAAAAAGTTTATTTCCTAAAGGTAACGAAGAATACAACTAATCATTTAAAACCTTGTACAGTCAAACATGCAAAAAAAAAAAAAAAAAAAAAAAATAAATAATAATAATAAATAAATAAATAAATAAACGGTTGCTAGCTGCAGAAAGTGTGAATGTTCCCGCGCATAAGACAGTCTTAGCAACCCAACATTTATTTATTTTACAAAAGATGGATGCTAATTGTAGTATAAATTGAAGGTTGTGAGTAAAAGGAAGATTTACCACTAAGGCATTATAATCAGTTTTTCCGGTTTCAAGACGCCGGGGCTCGGCTTCGAGTCTCCCACGTGTGCTACGCCCAACGTGGGGATTCAATGTCCCTAGGCTAGGCGGCTTTCACTTTCCTGGACGTTGGAGTAGGATTTGTTAGCATGCCATAGCTGCTAAGTGGATGAAGAGGCATTTCTGGAGCTTTACTGCCCCAAATTATCATACTCAGGCCAGTACCATTGAGACAAGATGAATCCTAAGATAAGTTGACCTGTCTTAAAGTCAGTCTTAAATCTTGTTATTAAAATTGTACTAAATGTCTCTGAAGTGAACAAAACTCGAAATCAATTACTATATAATGGAATCTATGCATTCGGCAGATGGATACACTACAGTTCATACACTCTCAGGTTATTTATCACTACACTTTTCAGTAATTAATATTCTAATGGTAATTGTGGATAAGGTGTGTTATATATCCGAAACTTGAATAATCTTATGGATGGTAATTGTTTACTTATCATTCACCGTCTATTGTCACAGTCACCAACTTGTGAGGCGTCGCACTGTTTTATCTACTTCCTTCCCTTCGAAATAGTGTGACAGTATGTCCGTACACAGCCTCACGTATATTTTTTATTTTTACTTTCTTCCATCTATATACTTACCAGATATTTACCATTATTCGAATTGCTTCTTGCTGGCTTTAAATATCTGGTTCAATTCGACAACTTAACATCTGAAAAATCGTGACTGTAATGTCGTCGAAGTTTTCATTCATTTACTTTTTGGAAAAATTCATTCAGTTTACTTATGTCATTAACACACAATTTATTGCTGGAATTCATACTAACAAGATAATACACAATTAATCTTTTTCCGTTATTTTCATTATACATTCCTTCCTATTATCACACAATATTTTTACGAAACATACATTAATTCTTTTTCATTGCTCCCTCGGGTTATATATTTTGCATTTATCTTTTACACGCTAATACAACTTCATTAAAAGTTTATTCTTCAAAACTTCCTCTTTTATTTTTATTTTTATTTTTATTTCTCTCGTCTCTTCTCTTTATCTGTTTTTCAAAGATGCTCCGCACTGCCTGTATTTAAATTATATATTAGTCTTTCGTTATAACGAACGTTTTACTCTGAGTTATAGAGCTAGAATCTCTGTGAACGCCAAAGAGAAAAGCTGACAGCGCCGGCTCGGTAGAGAGGAGTATCTTTGAAACCGGAACAATAGAGCTAGAATAAACAATAGCTATGACAGAATTAAAAGAAGAGAAGTTAATTTATAAGTTAGTTTTGTTAGTAAAGTATTCATAAAGTTTAAATGACCAAAAACACACAAAAGGATGTGTTAAATTCAATAAGACATCGAATAGACCGAATATTATAAATTGGCATACAGCTACGATTACGGATATCTTATAACTTAAAAAAGAATTCAGCTGTTATTGGAATTGTAAAAATTAACAAAAAAAAACATATATAAGAATACACAATAAAGCCGTTTACAAAACAGACCTTTAACATCATTTCTTTGTTTAGAGTTCAAAGTATCGGCACTATACTAAGGATGAATGGCTGACACCACTGTCCCGGTTCGGGATAATTTCTCTCGGTACTCATTTAGCAGTGGACTGATCAGCAAAATATACAGCCAAAAACTGGAATCTGCAGAGTTCACATGGTCCTCCGTGGCACGCCACAGAGCTAATGAAACCCTTATTGGAGGTCAGCATGGGTTCCGGCCGTTTCGGCGGTACACGAGATCCTTCCGGGATTGCGGCTTCCGGAGGAGAAGATTGTCCGTCCCATCACGAGGATGGGCTGGGGGCAAGTTTAGATTGAGTATACGGCGCCAGTCACCTGATGAGAGGATCGCAACAAATTAGTCTGCGCAGTTGTGAAAAGCATAAAAAACTTTAGATAGCTTCGCTTGCGAGTTTATCTCCTCAGGTGTAGCCTCGAACATTTCCATCAAACTTGTCGCATCATCTTAAAGATACAACCTGAAGAAGATAATTTGACGACAGATCGTCGGGATTTTTCATTCAGTTATATCCACAGATCTCAGAGCAAATAATTATGTTCTTTTCTTTTCTAGAAATGTTTCATGATATTTTGATAAATTAGGTTTCTTCATCTACGGCGGTTCATCCATATATGAATGCCCTGATACTGATTGACATGTGTAAAAATAATAATTGTTTTTTTTTTCTCAGCTCTACATGACTCTTCCATCAACGTTCCTTATTTCTATACCATTCGCTTAAATGGATTTCCCTGGGCGTAAAAATAAAATGAGGTTATTAACTCACTTGAAATGGGACTTTATTAAAAGTCTGAAAATAAGTGAAAATCTAATTAGGCTACTTAGGGTAAATAGGGCGGTTTTGATAGCAACTAAAACCACTAGCTGATTAATCATAGCCATAAAATTGTGAAATTAGTAAACAAATGCGTTGTACTGATGAAACTGTTCCATTTCTGACAACTTTTCTGTTTTATTTCATAGTCGATTGCAAGTGTTTCATAATCTTTGAGTAACACGCCCTGTAATCGTTTCACCCTTTTTCAGGAAATCTTTGCAGCAGTACTCTCTCAGAAACAAAAAATAGGCACCATCCCTTTACCTGCAGGATGAAAAGGCCTTCTTTGGACGGAGAAAACTTGCAGGTATCCAATATTATGTTTGTACAATATTCAAAGGTTGCGTAGAATGCTTTCCACAATTAACTCCCTCAATACTGCCTTTAGATCATCTCCCAATATTTTTGGCACCTTACAGGTGGTACCTTTCTCACCTTCAGCTACTATATCGAAATGCCGAAAGTCATTGCATAGGGTGATGCAATTATAGGCCTACAGGTAACGGTAGCACCGTGGGCGAAACGAAGCCTTGAAGTATCGGGGCTTTTATCTGTACACTCGTGAGTCGTGCAAAAGATTTTCTGTTTCTTCAGGTTTCTTCCGGTGACTTGATGACTCAATGGAACGTAGGGTTACTGCACATCACTGGAAAAAAGGGTTGCACACGATATTAAGAAGCATCCCGTGACGTTTAGCACTTCAGTGTACGTAAGAATGCGTTCTCGCAGTACCTAATATCTTATCAATCTGCTCACCTTTGAACTTTCTGTCTGTCATCAATAAGTATCAGGTCCTTATTTTTCTGAGTGACTATTTCTATCGGATTTCCTGCAAGGGTATCACTGCTGCTTCTACCAGGTATAAATTTAGGTACTCACGTTATAACTGTGCTGAAGGTATGGTATCCTATCCTGATGTTGCTACAGACATCTATTACGTGACAAAAGTTTTACTACAGCATGCATGTGACAAAATAAAGGTTCTTTCCAGAATGTTTCAATTTTGGACGATATTAAACAAATGCGTCACAGAACTGATTAGTAGACTAGGCTGGGAGTCTCTGGTAGATGGACGACGCACGTTTCGTTTAAACTTATTGGTAAACATGTGTACTTCCTCTTTCACTTACGAGTGCAGTGAAATACTTCGTCCACCAACCTATTTGAGCCGGAATGACAGGAAAGACAAGATTAGAGAAATAAGGTGCCGCAATGATTCTTATATGAATTCTTTTTTCCCTCCTACCATTAGGGATTGAAATGCACAACAAAGAGATTAGCTTTGGTGTTGAGCACCCTCTGCCACTCAAAATTTTGTGGATTGCAGAGTATATATGTAGATATGAAGATAACTACGGAATTATATATATTTTTAGTAATGTTATGCTTTTTTGTTTTACTGGTCATGCACTATGCTATTATATTCGATGTTGTTTATAAGGCTTCAGTCAAGATCATGGTTTAAAACTAAACGTGATGGGTGAGCGGAAGGCCTTAGCCTCTCTTTCGGCAGGACGCGGGGTCGAATCACCGTCCGACCATTCGGAATTGGGGTTTCCATGCTTTCCCCAAATCACTCCAGGCGATTGCGCGGATGGTTCCTTCAAGAAGGATATGGGCGAATTCCTTACCATTCCTTGTGCCCGAGTCCTTTCCCGCCTCTATTGACCTGGACGTCGATGAGGCGTACAGCCATAAACAAGAAAAAGAAGATTTAAATGTGTACTTCCTTTAGTTATGTATTTTCAACAACTCTACTATTTTCTCTAATTTGTAGTCTATAATGAAGTTATAAAAAGTTGTGTTATTTCAAACACAGTAGTTGCAGTGCGTACTACTGATGACAGAATGCCAAAACCGTAAAGTCTGAAATTTTTATCTGTCTGTTCGCTCATGATGCCAAAACCAGTTTACGAGTTTTCACGATACGGCGCATAGTGATAACTTATGTCACCGGATACCATGTAGGATACTTTTTTATCCAGACTAGTATTCTATATCTATAAAACGAAAACCGGACATATTGGTCGTATAAAAACTCGGAAAATACGGGGAAGATTTCGATGGAGTTTTCACCGTTTTAAAGCTTAGAATCTTAAATCACTTGTCTGGCATGTCTTATGTTTCAACGTTAAATAATGTAGGAGCGTTAAATGAAATTCTGAACGTATGGTGAGAAATTCCACAGGAGGAATCAATAGATGCCGCATACTCCGCACTAAACACACAACACAATGTCTCTGACCATAGCCTGTAATTAAAGCAATAAGATAACTTATAGTAATAACTATTTTGCACACTAAACAAAACTTTAAGTATTCTTTCTTTTAATTCAATATATTCAATTTTTAAAAGCCATAGCTTGAAGTATTCTTTCCTTCAATTCGGGATATCAATTTTTAAACGACATAGATAGCCGTAAAAACAACAGAGATTTTCTTTAAGCACGATCTCTGGACAATATCTCTGGCCTTCAGCATTAGTCTTCTGTTTACGATAATATTATTCCAGTTTCACTTTTGATATTTTATCTGCAGAGTTAAAGGATCTGGCGTTTCGAGCCACAAGTATATCCATTCACTTCGCAATTGAATCAAACGTGAGTTTTTTTTTTTAACATAATCTAGGGTTGTTCAGTAATGTAGTAATGAAATTTCTTAAGCAAATTATCGAAGCTTGATATACATGAATCTTTTATGACGAATGAAACTAGTATACGTGCAAATAAACTTCAGCCCACCAGTTTCTTGGTAGGGGGAGGGTGAATGTAAGTTTGCTTTAATTCCGAAAAAGTTGGCGCGTATTTTATGAAACTTTGTACAAATGTTTTGCGGGAATAAAAATAGGGCACGGTTAAATCTACGCCAACTATACCGGGCAACGCCGGGAACTCCGCTAGTATATGATAAATGGGCCAAAACTTTAAATTTCTGGATCTTTGTCTGTGTGTGCCCGCGGCTCAATTTATAACTAACGAGTTGATTTCATTGAAACTGATCGTAGTGATAGCTTATGTTATCAGTTAACATATAAGGTACTTTTTATCCAGAATACTGTCATATTTCTTTCATGAAGCAGAAGCAAAAACCATAAAATATGGAATTTTTGTATGTATATGCACGTTTCAAATAAAAACCAACCATTTCTACCAAAACTGTATATTCTGATAATTTATATCACTTGAAGTGTTTCCGATTGGAGGAAAGCGACTTCTTAATCCCCCTATGACTATTTAATTCCTATTATTAATTCCAACGTATTCATATTTTAAAGCCAGATGGAGTGCTCCCTATTCTGACGGAAACAACATCAAGTGATGGAAATCAAGTTTGTAACAAGTTTGAATTATTTAAAAAATGTCAATTTCTAACCAAGTCATTTGACATATTATTAAACTGCATGAGACATAGTAGAAACAAGATTCAAAATCTGAATGTAATAGTTACTAATAAAATTGAAAATTTTATTTCATGTAGGCATACCGTTTTTCTTGACAAAAAATTGACGAAACAACTAGCTGATTATAAAGTTCCTCGTGAGAGCAAGAATTACAAACTCGGCGCGGTTACTGAGGTGGTCGACGATGCAAAAGTTTCTCTTTCATGAATAACTGTTGACGTAATCGAGACGATATGTCCTCGTGGCCTCAACGAAATGACCCGCTGTCCAGGTGGTGAGAATGTTGTGGCTAGTTTTGACACTCCATACCAGCTGTCTGCAGTCAGTGTCAGGCAAAAGCAGAGAGTCCTTTGCCTTTCATTGTCGCCCACAAAGGAAAGTGTTGCCCCCACAGTTTGGCTGCTTTTTCCAAACTCCGCCTTAGGCGGGAAACTTGTCCGCTGGTTGGCTCCTAGTCACAAAACATACATCTTAAAGTTAATAACAGTATTAACAAATTTCCGGATTGGCTGTTACACTCCTTTGGCTCCTCTTCAAGCGTCACTCTTCGAAAAAGTTTTTCTTTTCATCCACCACTACCAAGAACCGTCTTTTGACATTGTTGCGGTAAAGTTCTCTGCAGTGTCCCTACAACCCTGTTAATCGGTCCTAAATTATTATTCGTTATGAGTGGCTTGACCATCATGTGGCTCGTACGGCAGTGGTCGCCGGATTCCGAACTGACTACAAAAAATGAGTTGTACCAAATGGCACATTTACACAATGTAGTGAAAGATTACTCTATGTTTGGATGTGGCATCGACACGCTAAGAAATAAAGGAAAAGGTTAGCTAATTTAATTTTTCCGTGATAGAGTCTGTTAATTTAATATTTTCTGGCGCATTGTAGGCGGAAAGGAGGCGCTTAAGAGAGATTCTCCTCAGTTCCCGCTGCCGCGATAGAGCCCAGGGTAGAAGTCTCGAAACCAACATCGCGGGAGCACAAACCTAACCTTTTGCGAGGTTAACGTCCTAGGGAACTTCTATATTTTTTTTACAGTCCGGGTTGTTGGGAAGAGCAATCTGATTTCAAAAAGACAGGTTTGGCAGTACCGTATATAACTCAAGTGAAGATACCGTTAGCCGAAAGACTATTTGAACCCCACCAGACACAATAGAAACCCTCAGTGGTTGTATGTAGTTGTTGCTGTTGGTATCGAGGCAAATACTCTGAATTCAAAATTGCTGGATAACTGCTATTGTTCTTCTATCTCCCATACATTCTTTTCCTCTAAATAAATTAATTCACTAAAGGAAAATCTCAATAAAAATCTGAAATATATTTTAAAATTTGGAAAGTTATTTTTTTTAAATTGTTGGTTTACTATTAAAAATTTGATCTTTTATTAATTTATAGAAATAACATCTTGTTTTATTCAATAATTATTTTTAACAGGATAACAGATTAATTTATTTTTTAAAATTAATACTCCATATAGAAATTTGTTTTCTGAAATCATTGGTTGGATATTCAAAAAAGTATTAGGTGAAAATTGAAAACACGGGGGGAAGTAAATTTTGAATGGCCATATGCCTTCATCTACACGGATAAAGCAAGATGGTTGTAAACAAAACAAGTGTTTCTACATCTGACAAAATGTGAAACTTAGGAAAGTTATGTAATTGTTTCTTTTATAATGATGATCATTTCAGACCTGTAGAAGCCCATGCAACAACAATGAACTGAATTGCTACTGGGTTACTACGATAACATTCGATAGTTAGTTTCCTAGCCATGCATAATTAACCAATCAAGGATATTCTTGAACAATTATTTTGAATGTTATCAAGTTTCATTCATTGTGAGTGCTGTATCTAGTAATCGTTAGGCAGAACCTGGATTTGTTTAAGTGAATGTTTACAAACAGAAACACGTTTAAGTTCTTTTCAACATTGTTCTTAATTTCGTCATAAGCTCGAGGTTTGTGATTTAATACTGTTCACTTGGAAAATCTAAACTTCTGAGAGTAAAGTTGCTTGTCCCTTTGACTGAGAGTAGACAGTTATTTTTACAGCTTAGGAAAAATCGTAAACTCGTCTCTTCCTGTCAAAACATGGCTGCAAACCAAGCTCCTCCCCGAACAATCTCCTTTTAATCTAACCGAAAATAAAACTGCTGTAAATCTCGCTCAGTTAACATTGGACACTTTTACTGCGTCACAACTTCTGAACTCCGATGCGTCCTATGGTGCTGTTTGCTGGAAATTTTTTCACCAATAGTGAAAGTCGGATAGTGACCAACCATTAAAGGGACTCAGTGTCACAACCATTATAATTCAAGCCAACTTAGACTCTTTTCCCATTTTCCTTTTATATTCTTATTAAATATCCAGAAAAAAAATGAACTTATTATTTATTGGATGCTGAAAATCACGAAGTACCCGACGCGCATAGAATTGAAATTTTCGCTTACTGGATAACAATAGTAGCACTCACATAAAGCAAGTTATAAATTACTCCGGTAATTTGAACGGAAAATTTTCTCACATATCATGCAGTTCTTCAACGTAGACCCTAGGAATTTTCACAAATTACCCAAGACGAAGAAAAATTTCAGTTAAGTATCAAGCTTCCTCTCGATGCTTGTAGACTTCGAAGTTAAGACAAAATGAATTCGAAAGTTGAACATTCCTGGTCAAAATAAAGGAATTATACAAACGATGAACATAAAATGATATGAAGATACGATCTGAGTTAAACTTTTAAAATAAACTTTCAATTACAAACGGTAAATAAATATTATGATAGCTGCAAAAATGAATTTTCCAGTAGTAACAAAGTCCCAACTTGCTTCTTTGAATTTTTAGCTGCTCTCTTTTGTTCCTAGAATTTTCAATTAAAATGTTACTCTAGGTCTGTAATGTACAGAGGTATCAGCAACAAAGACAAATGTCACTGGTTTAAATAACAGGAGTTAGGAAGTAAACTTCCGAATTTTCTGCTGTTAAAGAACCAGAAATTAGTAATGAAATCAGCTGAAATCTGAATATTATTACTATTAGTCTAATTTCACAATAATTTTTAGAAAAACCATATATTGATAATCTCAGAGTCAAATACTTTTAAGTATGTTACCAATAATTTGTGACTTAAAGAACTATTCTTTTCATTTAACGAAATGATGAAGTGTGTTAACGATTCATAAAACTGTACCTGGTATTTAATTTTGTTCTGAGATTCACTTCAAACCGCTTAAAAAGTGGGTATACTGTTATGTTTTTTTGACGCTACTCGTAACTGCCAATGATTATTCTGGTACGTTCATGCGAGTTCGCATCTACATTATACACAAAGAGAATAATTTGACTAATTGTATTAACAGATTTATGGTTTTCCGAAGCAAATGACAACATTACTTCATTCTGTTCCAACAGGATCGTCATTAAGGTCTGCGGAAAGATATACAACCGTTAAAATAAAACGTAATGTAGCAGTTTTAAGTAGTTTCTTGCCAGAAACTTGCAAAACTGTACTTCTTTTTTATCTCAATTACCAAATTAGAAAAAATTAAATACAAAAACGCATTTCGTCAAAGATAACAATCTGACACCATCTGTTTCTGAAACGTATAACTTAGATTCTGTGTGATAAATATCAATTTTGTTTGTGAAACTTGCAATCTTCAATTCCGAGATCAGAGGCCGTCCCAGCGTTTGCCTTGGTGAGTACCAGGAAAACGCCTAAAAACCTTAGTCACTTCAGCCAATACACCAGGCTTTAGAATTGAACGTAGACCCGTTATTAGGGGGCTATCTATCCAGTGTATCTCCATGACCAGGGTGGATGATTAAAAAAGCTTTGTTTTGCAGCGACTATGTGAAAGAATTTTTCATTTATCATGAAACGTGTCATTATTATTTACTCTCTTTAATACTGAGTAAAAGCAAAATTTCTTGTGATCCTAGTCTAAGTATTTGTGAAGTTTTGGCAAGGAGACATATTTAAACTACAAAAGTAAACCCAAGTCTAATCAATAAGGCAACCATTGATGGCTGAACTAAGATCGCAATTTTTATACTACTATTATAAAACAATTTTCAATCTCCATTCACAGAAGTATCACATCCACAGAGGCATAAAGACACAGAATTCAAAATCCAATGAAATATTAAATTAAAAATTTTTTGCTGCCAGTTGACATATTTGTATCTCATTATCGGTATATCCCTCGCAGAGCGAAGGTTAATGAAAATACACTGTAACGTATACCTACCGCTACAATTATCCAAATGCCTTTTAGTTAGCTTTTAATTAACAATATAATTACCTGAATTCTTTTTCTCTCTGCTACTTTTCTTTTAAAGTAAGCAACACTATTCAAACATTTATCATCAATGAATGTGTATTATGCTACATATTCTAGCTAACCACATTACCTTTACGTAAAATATTTCCTCAAAATACACTACATTCATTCAACTTCTCTCTGCACAATTTAAATTCCCTTAAACATTTTTTATTACATTTTTACTGACCATCCATTCAATTATCTTTAACTGGAAGCACTGCCAAAGCATTCCTTCCCTTCATCGTGGCTTCCTTATGGCATCTCTCCGACCTCATCCTCTGTTTCTGCTTATATCATGTCTTTATCACATCACATCTATAACTCGTTCCTCTCTGCTGCTTATTGAAACTCAGAATACTAATATCACTAAAAACTATTTACAGATACTATACCAATACTTAAAGTTACATTAACAAATATCTATAAATCTCGTCTACTTGATGTATGTTCATTATAGCACTGTGTAACGATACCATCGAACTAACACAGATTGAGAGGAGTATCTGTGAGTGGGGATATCTTTGACGGAGTATAAACAATATGGCGACAGTCGACAGTACGCTGCAATACCGTGTGGACCTAATGGTGGGAGTTGCCGACTGTTGAGAACAATACCGCGGGAACGATAATCTGAAAGTGTTTGTAACGGTGCAACTAATGCGTACTGTAATTTCAAGTATTATGCGGAGTGTTCAGTGTACGCGGACGAGGACAGTACTCCGAACTTTCTAATTATACAAACTTTGGTGATAGAAGTTCGATTACACGGGTCACTGTAACTGGTGGATACTTCGGCGGTGTATTTTCGTGTTTCTCCAGATAATAAAGTTGTGTGTTGAATGCAAACTTATGTGATTTGTGTGGTAGTAATTCCTACCCATTTTAGTAGTATAGTTGCCATCACGAGCTGCTTCAAGTGATTGGTTTTATGAATAACTTTAATTCTTAGTATTAATTGTGGAATCCCCACTGGCGACCGGACGAAATTGAACCTGTAGTAATAGGAACATTTAATCACGAACTTAAACACGCCGCATTGAATCGTTCCACCAGGACTCAGAATTATCGCTAATACGCGAGTTGCCTTGCACACTCATATATCAATCTGATCCCACTTCGATCTAAATCTTGTTGTTGTTATTTACCTACCTTCAGAAAAATATTTTATAGATTAATATGGTTATAGATTTAACTTATTATACTTTTCTAGTCAGTGTAAGGAAAAAATATCGATGAACATTAGCAAAATAAAACAGTTTTCTTAGCTTAGGTTAATTGTAAACAAAAGTTCTATGAAAGCTGACAAGATCCAAAGGTAACGGATGAAATTACTGTGAAATACATCTGCATCGGGGGTAAAGAAAACATGACCTAAAATTTATATCTGACAGCGCTACAGAGAGAATTTTTATGCAGGATGAACCGTTATTCTCACATTTGTCAACAAGGGCGACATTATTCTCTCAATAACTCACAGGGAACGGCGGTGGGAAATCGCTGTAACAGATTTATGGCGTTTGAATGTCAATGAATATTTTTTAACCTTGCTTTCAGTTAACGCGCCTTCCCAACTTCATTGTACAGGCACGCTTGAACAATCCTGCTATAAGCAATCCTGGGTGATAAAGAAAATATTTAAATTTCCTTTGATACACTGTAATCGTTTCTCAAGATCATTATAGTAGTTATTAGAAATTATTTGAGGATAATAAGCTTTGAGTTAGCTAATGCTTGTAATACTATTTTTCTATTGTTGCTGTGATAAAATATGCTACACTTTTCTCCGTTCCACCAAATTTTGGAAAAAGGTACAAATTATTGTCATTCACTGCTTAAGTTTTATGAATCATAAAAAAATTTCTCAATCGTGATTTCCTCTCAATAAATGTTTACGGTTGTTACAAAATGTTTGAGTTTTTGCTTCTGTAGAAGTTTCGGAATTGTGATGTTTCAGTAGTGACATCGTTTCATACGTACCTTGACATTGTACGTAAACGAATTTTCGGGCAATGATTAGAACATATAATTATCTGGTTATGCACCTACAATGATATTACGTATAATTACTGTGTTTTTACCTATTTACAATTGTTCACAAGGATTGTTCTAAAGACTATCAAATGTCTGATAATCAATACGCTTTTCTGCTTAATTAACTGTCATCGGTTGATATGAGAGCTCTGTCGATGTTACATTGCTGACAAATGTTTCTGTCAACCGGATTGGCATTATCCGTTTCGATTGGACAGTTATAATAACGAATGGAACTCGATCGCTGAGCGGCCAATGCTCGGTCTGGGAGGTCAGGAGAACGTAAGTTCGGTCCCTGGTCCGATAATCCTGATTTCCCGAAATCACACCGGACGAGTGTCGGAATGGTTACTTCATGAGGGCGTGACTGAATTTCTTATCCCAAATCCACTACAGATTTCCTCTTCGGCGAGCAGTAAATCATGATGAAAGCAAAAACAAAAACGAGTGGATATTTTCAGCTACTAATCATAATCCGGCTTCTTTTATTTATTTATTAACAAAAGGCGGGTGGTGCTAACCATTAATTTCTTCTTCTAATAGATTACTCGAAGGAACCAAAACATCCATGACCAAAAATTAAAAAAAAAAATAAATAAAAAAAAACCACACAAACATTGTCGGAAAGTCATGAGCAACTTGTAAATGTAACAACGAACTTTTCTCGGCGTGTAGAATTAATATAATGTTCTTGGTAGACTAGTCAAGGGATTGAGATTCTTACACACTATTTTTCGGCAATCAAATTACTGTCGCTAAAGAAGATGGCTACAGTGGATTTAATAGACGAAAAATCTTGTGTAAACACCTCGTTAGTTCGGCTAGTCAACCGAGAACATTATGTTTACTTGTATTTGGTAGGTGAGCCCTATATTTTATTTCCTTTCAGAAATAACTGGTAATGTTTCCATTACGAATTATTTTGGAGATTACTTTTTCTCCAATAATTTTTTCTACATAAGTAATCCCGA
Source organism: Vandiemenella viatica (assembly GCA_031002005.1). Taxonomy (NCBI): domain Eukaryota; kingdom Metazoa; phylum Arthropoda; class Insecta; order Orthoptera; family Morabidae; genus Vandiemenella; species Vandiemenella viatica. The sequence continues at coordinate 20,276 of JARYHS010010091.1, forward strand.
ATTCGTGGATGTTTCTCTAGTATAAGTCCATTCTTCCGTGACTGTCATGATTCTTGTTCCTAGAATGTGCTGCGTTAGGTGCAGTGCTTCCTACGGTACGAACTAAAGCGTAACTGGTGAAGATCAGCAATGGGAAAATTCAAATAATCCACAGGAAACAATTCTACATAAAACAATCATTTCCGTGATATTAATAAATTGTAAACCAGTTTCCAAAAATTTCAAAATAAGTTGAAATTTTTATGTTTTGTATACAAAAACTTGAGCGAATAATAATAATAATAATAATTAAAAATCAGAATTATTTAACGTAGAAACAAGAAACACATTTTTCTTTATGGAACAAGTTTTAACCTATTAATAAAAGAGTTGGTTGCAAAATCATCATGTTCAAATATGAACATCTTAAATCCAGTGATATACCTAAAACGGATTATTAATGTATTATACTGCAGCATATACACAAGACTAACCAATAAAAAATACTTCCTCAGTGATTTGGCGTTATCAAACGATATCCCATTTATGCAGACTGTTAGGATGTAATTATTTTTTTTCTAGTAAGTAGTACATCTTCTATGATGTTAGATGTTAGATATTATTTCAAATGTTTTCTGCATTTCCAAGCGGAAAACCGGGGATACAGGCCTGTAAAAATTAAGGATTACATGATTCTTATTCCAGGTTTACAAGTTTCCAAAAATTTCTTCATTGGAAAGCTGGATGGGTGATTCAGATATTCTTGGCTGATTTCCTCTCTTTGGTCTGATAAGTTTAATCGACGATCCACAATACCCAAGCGCATCCAAAACGTCTCCTTAGTTGTACGCTGAAAGAAGTCTTAAATTTCAAACAGATACTTGTAGGTGAAACTGAGAAAGGCATCAGTTTTTATTTTTGTGCTTATGGCTTTATGCCTCATCCAGGACCGGCGCTGGGATTCTCGGGCCCCAGGTTAGTGTTCTGGCGCCCCCCGCCTATTTTTTGTTTACACTTTGATTTTTTGGATAAAGTCAGAAAATTTTAATCAAAAACAAATAATCAAATAACACCTTTTTCAGAAAATTTTTGTTTAATTTCTGGACGGAGGAACCCCTTTGAGGGCTTGGGCCCCGGGTACTTTTGCCCTGGCCTCATTTACGTCGACAGTATTGGATACGGGAAAGGACTGGGTGGAAGGAAAGGGAAGGAATTCGGCCATGGCCTTTCCCTGCCCTGAAAAGACGTTGGGAAACCATAGAAAACCGAAATCTGTATTCGAACCCGCATCCTCCAGAAAGCGAGGCCAGAACGCTAGGGAAATTTTCTTAAGTTTTATGTGTTTAGCTCTTTAATAAGTTATTTGTCAAATATCTGGCGCGAAATTAAGTGGTTACTAGTTTCTTACCTAAGCCTGTTCTGCAGTTGAGTATTCTGTAGAATTCTGCCGCTGAAGTGTATTTTAAATCTCTTCTGTTTCTTCCAACAAACAGATTCAACAAAATACTGACCTTTTTTTTTTACATTTTTAATCGGGTAATATGCTGGGACCTAACCTAGCGACGCATTGCATCTGAACACTTAATCTGCCGCTAAAATCATTTACCTGTGCAGTTATTTTTTACGGAGCTATTTTAGTGACAAATTATTCAATTTATCTTCAATAACTCATAAATACTTGCTCAAGGACGCGTTATATAAAAGCGCATTTTGTTATTAAATTGGCTCTCGCCCGACTCCCTCCACCGTTTTATGTACAAAACACACAACAAATCACAGCGAAGCAGAGCTCGTTCCACACAGCTTCCGCGCCCGCCCGCCACGGCACAGAACTAATTAACTAATGTTATTCGTAATACAGAGGGAGAGAGATGGAGTTTGCTTTCGATATAGCATTCCCCTGGCCCCGCTCACAGTCGCTTCCCCGGAACAAACGCGCCTGTTCCCTTGTTTGCAGCCGATGCTGCTGTTTGCTCCGCGCTTTGTGTACCCGACTGTACTACTACGGTACAAAACAACAACGGCCGGTATTGATTTAAAATTGAATGTTTATCGCGCCCGGCTTTTGTTACGCAGTAGGCCACGTGCTTCACGCTGACCAGGCGGTACTAGGCTACCTTCTACAACCACTGTGCATTCACCTGCCAAGTCCGTCCGCCTATTAAGGCACAGTGTTCCACCGTAAATAACAACCATAACGGCAGCGACATGGAAAGTGCTTCCCCCTGCCCGTGGGCAAATGAGATGCGGTTTTTTTTAATTCTGCTCGATGGCTTTTATCAGAACGTAATCAACAGCAACAGTGACACAGTTGCCAATTTCCGACAGCCGAAACCGTACTCTCCCACTCTCAATGGGACGCTCAAAAACCATTGCCAGCGCAGCAATAACCGTTACCGTGGACCCCCGAGCACCAGTCGGCAATGATCGTCACTAATTATTGGGGCCGCGGGCAGAGGAGCGGATTCGTCGATGTTAAAGTGGGAAAAACCTCACAGCGCACTCCCGCCGGTCTAATCTCTTTCCGATACCGCAGAATGATGCGATGATACTGCGAAGTTCTGCGTAGTCGAGTCGACTGGAGAATTGAAAACGTTGGTAACTGTCGCTTCTTTGATCTTGGTTGCTCTGTCAGATTCCCAGACGGGACGTAAAGGAGGGCACGCATCAGTACTAGGCGACGCACGAAGGGGACCGAGGCGAGGCGAGGCAGAACGAATGCCTCGTATTAACTCTGTGTTTTGTACGAACGCAGTTCGCCGAGGAATCGAACTATTAAGATATACGTTCATTTGTTTGTTCTGACGAGTTGGCAGTGCTGTGAATTTTATATTTTCCGAAGCAAATCATTTAGAATATATACATTTCATTCCGGCCTGAAAATAAATTCCTTCAGTTACTTAAAATTACTTTGGAAACATATAGATCTTAACACTAAAATTAATAATTAATGTAAATTTTAGTCTGGAATTCATTGAAATAAAACTAATTTAAGCTTTAATATGTAGTAATCCTTTTCATTTATATAAAACCAAAATGCTCAAATACTGAATATTTAGGGCTAAGGTACCTTTTCCTGTTACCACGCTATTAAAGAACTCTTTTTTTTTTAAATTATCTCCTGCACAAGCATTTAAGACTTTCAATTTATTTATTTTTCCTAAACGTCAGCCTCTTCTCCATTAAGCGCACTTATTTTGCGCCAAGCATCCTATTTTTTAACGCATTGTGTTAAAATTTATTGTCCTTCCATACTACTGAATATTACGTACGTTTTTATACGTTCTTTTTGTTTTACACAATATTAAAACAGTTTCAAAAAAAATTTCTTATGTAGCTTACCCTTAATTTTACAGGTTGGGGTGCCATTGATCAGGGTTTTATGAGGCAGAGGAATTTTCCATAAAGTTGAACTTCCTCAGAAGCCCCCCCCCCCCCCCCCGTCTCATTGTTGAATGAATACCCGTTAGAGGAAGGTGAGCAAAGCAGATCAAGTACACCACCAACTCCATTTTAAAGGTAAGGTCTTAGACATATGGAGTTCTACCTCTGTAAGTCTAAACCTATCAATCTTAACACGGGTATCTATGGCTTCTAGCGCTTGGTGTAGAATTCAAAAAAGTAGAGCTCCTCATTCCCAACACCAAAGTTGGTACTGGAAGTATGAGACGGGTTCAGCGCCATGCTCCGTCCATTTTTTTGTCTTCTTGAGGGCTCGAACCCCAGTCTTCCTGTCCGTAGACGCTGTACCTCCTGAGGTTAGCAGCCACACAGTTTTATTGTTAGCAGAATGGATGTATAAATATAATTGTGGTAGCTTTAATTTTATTGTACTCATCCTAATCGAAATACTCACTAGCCGGCAGCATCTTTAATATTAGATATTTTCCGGTGCGTGTTCACAATTTCTCAGTATTACCTACAGATAAAATTTCTCTGTCAACTTGATATATTTGTGCACATGGATATTGAAGACATGTATCTGGAGTCATTTCTGTTTGAAATCTGTTTGTTGAAGGGCACATTTGTTTGCTATAACAGGACAATGCTTGTTCGTCTACAAGAAAAGCAACGTCTGGTTTATCAGCGCGTAAAACTTAATAATTATTCCAATTAATTGACGATTAAAATTACTTTATAGAAAAAGAGTATTATGAAGCATAATTAGTCAAGAATACTGAGAGGCTGTGAGGTTAGTTTGATCGGCAACGTTGTTATGCTAAGAAGTAGGTGTACACGATAATAATGTCTTTGTTCTGGTTTGAGTCATTTAAACGGAGTTTGATGTGTGATAGGTAACTATCGGTACCGGAATTTTGGAGGACGCTTCTTTGAATCCCCGTTTCATCATCCACAACAGCGTTTACCGTGGTGCCCGGAAATCTTTCTGCTCCAAAGGCGGGATAGTTCTTTCATAAAGAACACAGCAAATTTCTTTCCAAAATTTTTTTCCCCACGTTCTTCTCCTGGCTTTGACGACCTCGTCGCTGACGAATCTTGAGCTACTTCTTTTTAAATATTCTATGCATGTCACACGACCTAATTGGTACATGTTAACCTAGAATTCCTTGTCAGATACACATATTCTGTCCAATCTACTAATAATTGTTACATGTAGTACTGGAATTCCTCATCAGATACACAATATTCGGTCCAATCATTCTAATTTTAACTTTTGCGCGAATCTTTGGTAAAAAAAAAAAAAAAAAAAAAAAATCAGGTCTACCAACCTCATAATTTTAATCTAATAGCCACTGCATCGAAGATACCACAATTTAATTAAAAATTATTATATTAGTATAACATGTAGTTAAATGCGTATGCTAAACCGCACAACCGTCGATACTAAGTATACTAATTAATATTGTAGTAGGTAATATAAACAGTTAAGGACACGTAACAATCAAAATAAGTGTAAGTATTAACTTCACAATGCTGAAAATAATGCAAGTAGTAAGGTCAAAAATTTTAGAACAAAATTAGAATTATATTGGGAACTAAAAGATAAATTTCTTGACAGTCGTCATTTGAGTCATAGAGTCAGATATTGTATTGAAAATGGTTAAAAGGTTACTAAGAACCAAGGAATTCGGGACTATTTCGTTTCTTAGTAGACTACACAATCTTTACGTTTTTGTCGCTCTTCAGTTATCTTTTTAACGACGCTACCCTTTATCACTTATTTGTCTCTTTCTTTTGCAACTTTTCATCAAATAGAAAATATGATAGTTTCGAATGATTCGTACACTTCTCTTGTGCCGTTACGTAGGTTCAAAGTTTATCTCCCACTAGAAGACTCCTGTAGAGGGGATACGCACAGTGCGGAGTGTTCCTGAGAAAGCGGCTTTATCGCTACCTGTGTTGCGCCTCGCCGAAGGGCGCCTTTAACGCCCTGAAGGACGACCCTCCATTGACGGTGAGAAGGAAGTCTTGCACGGCGCCTCATCTCGGAAGGTAGGTCCTTTCACTGTCAGAGATTGCACAGTACGCTTGTCTGTAGTTAGCGACTGTGTAAGATACGGAGGAACCCTTTTCGCGAGGCTTTGATCACGGCTCGGAGAATCGCGTGCAGGGAACTGGAAACTTGCAGCTGCAGCCGTGTAACTTAGAATAAACACGTCTGCCGTGCTACCTGCAGCACATTTAGGTAGCTAATATGTCTCCTGCGGTGATTTCTGAAGACCGAAACATGTTAATTACCATAATTAAATTAACAACTGTTTGTTTAGGTTTCTTATCGTTATTATGTGCATCAATGCAGGCAGGTGTGGGCTCTAAATATACAGACCACCTGCCATTATTCTTTTCTCAGCCTTAGACTTTTTTTTTATTCTGGACAAAGGTTTTTTAAGCTCCTATGTAGAAATGTTCTGCGCCTTAGCTGACAGTTTCTCAGGAGTTTTCCTTAGTTTCACAATTTTCATTCTGTCTTTAATTTCTGATTGCTCTGTATTTCTCCCCGCCTCACCCCTCGACACTTTCCCACTCTAGTAGATCTTTGTATACCCCCTTCAACCATCCAAGATAACTTTTCCGTTTGGGAGAGTCCATAAACTACGTGACTCGGTCTATGAGGGGAGAGACTGGCTGGAAAGCTACACTGGGCTATGTGAAAAGGGGTGTGGGAGGGGGGTTTCCGAGCCAGGCGACGTAACCTTTCATTCGCATTAATTGTTGCAGTCAAAATGAGTTGCAGAACACTCTACGACATGTAAATATTTTTTTACGTCATTTAATTATCTCCGTATGTTATTTATGATAGTCTGACAAGAGAACAAATGTCTTCTGGAATCAATAGGGAAAAGAGCTACGTGCTACGTAGGGGTGGAAGGGGTAGAGACGAAAGCCACGTCAGGCTAGGTGGGAGGAGGGGGTAGGCGGGGTCCTCAAGAGGATGCTACGTGGTTTATGGACGCTCCATTTGTCCTTAAGAACTAGTATTTTATTTATTACATATACTGTAGTATCAAGTATCAACTTAATTATTGAAATGAATTTTAACTTACTTAAAACTTGCAAAGTAGGATGTTACTCAAAATTTGCAAACTAGGATGTCAGAACAGAATATTTGTCGAATGCTTACATTAATAAAAACGTGCCGAAATAATTCGTATAATTGCCTCCAAAATGTCTAACATGTTCCGAGAAGAGATTGGATATGTACTGGATGAAATTATTTGCTCGGAATTACTAACGATCAAATACGATGATCTTAAAATGATATTCAGTAGTAAACGTTGTTAACAGTGCAGGTATTATTACACATAAACTTCGTATCAACATCTGTTACAAGATCCTCTCGGAAAGTTATTGCAATGGGCACAAAATAAATGTCATAGGTGCTTAGGATGAGCTAATTATATGTTTCCTAACTCGTCATCACACAATTAAATGAACATTGAAGGAACTAGATGGATTCATTATTTTAACTAGTTTGGAAGAAGCATGTTGGTCGTTCTCCATCACGGGCTGCTTGATTCTTCATCGATTCGGTTCCACGCGGATAATTACTTCCCTTCTGTCCCGATGGTTGATTTTCGGGAGGACGTAGGCTGGAATTCCCGTCTGGGAATCATCCACATTTTGATTTTCCATGGCTTACCAAAATCACTCCAGGTGAATGCCTGGATGATTCCTACAAAAAGGCCATGGCCAATTTCCTTCCCGTTCCGTGTCCCCAGTACTTTTTCGCCTTTAATGACCTCGACGTGGCGTAAAGTCATAAGTAAAAAAAAATAAAAAATAAATAAAAAAATTGCAAGATATTACCGAGTTCTTCATTTGCCCTACCTTTCTGGCAGATATTACTTATAAGACCCCTGTTTTGAGGGAATCCTTTCCCACAATCGTACTGCGTGCTAACCAATAACCCCCATTTAAGTTTGGACAACATCACATAACTTTCTTCCAAATTCCAATCTGTCTAGCATACTCCTAGTTCCCTCAGATCTAGATGCTGATAAATTGCCCCGCTATAATTTGGTCGGGTATCGTCGCTGTAGAGTTATGAACTCTCTCCTGTCTTAATAACTATCAATTAATTTAAGAATGGCCATGAAGTGTTAAAGTTCGAAAGGAAAAGTCTGAAATTTTTTAACCCGAAATCAACTCTGAGCCAAACGCAGTTGTCACTAACTTAAGTAACAATTCCATACAACGCCGTAAAAATGTAACGGTTTTAGTACTGTAGTAAAAAAATATAAGGAAATATTAATTTTTTTAATGCCACGATATTTCTCGTTTCTGCTCTCAGCGCGGAATATGTTATTGCTCTGGAAAAGGTCAGGTTATGTACCAGATGCGTCAACTATCCAAAACCAGGAGCTAAATGGAAGTTTCACTATATGCTAGAGATGATTGCTTGTTTCCACCGACTGAATATATAAATATGACACTTCCCATGAAGCATGAGTTGAGCATAGGCCTTAATATGTCGGAACGATATTCTGACAAAACCTAATAGCGTCTGACTGAAGAACTGTCCAGCAATTAATTTTACTAAAAAAAACTAGAGTAATAACCATATATTACCAATATTAATTAAATGATTCTTAGAGTTGGTATTATTTTCAGAAAATGTTACAGATTTCCATTAACGAAAAAACAAATTGCTTTAAGATGGTGATGTGACACAGTACAGTTGTTCACGGCATTATTCCCAAATTACATTTTGAATGCCGGCCCTGGCAGTGTAGGGGCTAGCACGCTGGCCTCGCATTCCAAGGGCCGCCGGTTGGAGTCCGGCCTCGGGCATGGGTGGTTTTAATTAAGTGTTGTGTTCGTCTTGTGGTGTCCTCACTGTAGTGTCCACAATATCCTGATGAAAGCCTGATACAACAGTTGGTACAAAACAAATTGCAGCTGGCTAAATGGTCGCAAAAAAAATAAAAAAAATAATAATAATAAAAAAATGAATGGATAAACGTATCTAAAATTATTAAACTACAGGCATTCGAAGAGGGACTATGATAGAGACTTATAATATCAAATGAAAATATGAAAACACTAGCATTCCAGCCCATCTTGCAATTTGGTATTATGAAGTTCAGCTTCTTTAGTACCCCAATTTTGGGTTTTAATCCCAATTTTGTGATATTTGTGAAACTATGAGAGCTTTTCAAAGAAGTGTATATATTTAAGTCGCTAACATTATTTAAGTTTCTTAGTTGAGTGGTTAATTCACACACGTTAACTGCTTTATTATGTGGTAGTAATATAATCTCTGATATAGTTATTCTTTTGTTAAACTTACTATTTTTGATCACTTTAACATTAATTTATCTTTTTATACGAAAGTACAAGATGTGGAATGGATACAATTAAATCTGCCTTCTGTAAAATTTGAAATTTATAGTTCTATAGTGAAAAAACAAATTCCCTCTTTTATAAGTATAGGAAAAAAGGGATATTGGCGTGGAAAATAATTGATGGTAAATTTTATGAGAAAGTTTGAGATTCGTTCACACTGCTAAAGTCACCAGGAAGACAGAGTGGGAGCCCTCTTTGGAAATCCCAGTGGACAGGGAGGCGTTCTGCTCGGTCCCTTAAGGGAGTCGTGTAGGTCCTGCAGGACAAGTGTCCTCTCCTGTAGACACGGATCCACCATTACGGACCGGTGTGGTACGCCAACACTTTTAGCTCAAACAAACTCCGAGATACGCGGAACTCTGACACTGTAAGGTGAGTCGGGGGTTCCGAAATTTTCACCAGTTTGCAGAAAGTTCTTTCTTGGATGCACTCCTGCATACAGTCTTCTCTTAGGTATTAGCTTAGGCAACACATAAGTCAGTTTGTTATGTTTCTTTCGTAACAAGAGTGATAAAGGAAAACACATTGTAATAAAAAACATGAAATGAAGTCAGCCATATTAATACACAGCCACGTGTAGTTAGAATATAAAATGTCGATTATGCGAATCTAACATTTTTTTTAAAAAAAAGTTAGGTTTCCCATAACGAATTAGATTGTTTCATATTCTCTCATCAAAAGATCGTCTCTAGCATAATGCCTGTGGCTTAGAATAACTGTATTAATACCACACTTTGGAGGTAAAAACAATCCCTGTCGGTAAATATTGTTTTGGCCTCCAATATATACGTACATAATTGATAGGCGAAACACTATAAGTAGGGAGGACTTGTCTTTCCTGGGACAAAAGATCTTAAGCCGGCCCCGGAAGAGACTCCACTCGTCCGCGTGACGTCACAGTTGGATGGCGGGAAATTCTAATGGACCAATGGCGGCCAAGGTCGTATGACGTCACACGTTAGTTCCTCAACCTGTCGCACAGATGGCACCATCTCCCAAGGGCTTAATATCTTTGGGCGCAGATATTCCACTCCCCCAGGATAGAGAAAGCCAGCGGGGGAAAACCCAGCCCTAAGGCGTATTTGCACAGGTGTTGACATGTACGCACTTGCTCGGCCGCCGAGACCCTGTTGCGACATGCGCGATAACTTGCATAACTCTCGCTAGAGGTCAGCACACGGTAGTAGACATTTGCCGCTAGATGGTGCGGGTGTCCCAATATGCGTGAAATATTTCGGGAGTCCGACAGGTTACGAAATGGCTCCATTACAGAGCGATACAGCTAGGCCATCCACCATTGTGAAAGCATAGCTGGCGGACAAAGAAATTAGGGCGTCCAATACATATTGCAGAGTCTCAGGCTTCATGTGTATTTGTTATTTTTCAGGTGTCCTGCTATCGAAACCGTTCCAGCAGGATACATAGAAATTCACTGCGGTTCAAGAAGAAATTATTACGAGATGAGAATAATTATTATATGTCAGTTTTCGTAGAACAAATATAAGAATCTTTTATGGTAGCCTAATCCCTCGCCAGAATAACGTGTTTTAAAAACGAAAATCGAAAATTTAGTTTTCATTCTGGGCGAACAGAAAAACTGCTTGAGTCTTTGTATTTAATTAAAAAATAAGACATAGACCATGAGAAAGCGTAACTTTTACGTTTAAAACGTGATAATGAACTATGGAATGTCCTGACTTAGCTCAAATTCATATCTATACAATGCAGTTCTGATATTCGAGGATGTTTATAACTCTGAGCGAATATAAGCATCAGTAAGGTGGGATTCCAATATAATTAATCGTTAACAGCGTTAATGATAGAGAGAATTCAACTAACGACCTCGGCAGTGTTGGGGCTAGGTCGCCGGTTCGAGTCCGGCCGCGGTGTTTAAGTGTTTTGTGAAAAAGCCGCAAAGTTACGTAATTTCCACGCCTCGAAAAGCATAAATGTTTCCTTTTAACGGGAAAAAAAGCGTCATAAACTCCAGATATAAATTCTATGTGTACCTGTTTTCATGAAATTATTTAGCGTTCTTGCCTCTCATTCGGGAGGACGGAGGTTCCAGGCATCCATGGTTTCCCAAAATCACTCCAAGTGAATGCCGGGGATGCTACCTTCAAAAGGCCATGGCCGAATTCCTTCCCATCCTTTCCCGTCTCTAAAGACCTCGCTGTTAACATAAATTCCGTTCATCGAAGCAGGCAGACATTAAAAATTAATTCACCGACGAAGAGACGGGAAACAAACTCACTTTTTCATTATGAACAATATAATATAACTCACGAGTGTCACCTACAGTCCGTGTATTTTAAAGGATGTATTAAATTAGGGGTATTTATATTTTTATTTATATTTCTCGTGTCCAGGACATAACAAGTTGAAAAAACAAATAACATTAATTAATTAATATTAACTATAAACACAATTATATAGAATGTGACCAGAATTCCGCAATCTTGATGGCCTTCTCGTTTGCCCTGTAAAGGTCGTCGATATTGCAGGTTTCAGGGAGATTCCTGCATATCAGAAGATGTTGTGGGTTCTGAAGCTCACCACATTCACATAGATCGTTGTCATTAGTGTACCCCCATTTTTTAAATATTATATTTACATCGGGACACTTCAGTTCTTAGTCTGTTTAGAGCCTTCCATATAGCATATGGCTGATTACATCCCGCAGCCGGTGCCTCTTTGATGTTCCTCCACCAGGACAAATTTCAAAATTAGGGGTAATGAAATTGTGTGTCTGTGAATGTCATGTCCGTCCTGTTGGTGTGTCTAATTAGCTAGAATAAATTCATTCTCATGCAAATACTTAATAATAATGATGTGAGTAACTTCAGCACTCGGGAATTCGATCCGAGGGGGTGTGCTAGGCGAAAAGAAAACATTAAGTTCTCGCCCGTGTAAATCTACTTATATATCATTTTCTCATTGCCACAACTATTTACCCACCCAAATTGAGTGTCCTTAGCTGTACTTTGTCTAAAATTCCAATCAATCCCTTGTGACACATCAGTGATTGGCACCTTTAACTGTATTTTACAGCACAGCACGTATGTTCCAGGAACGAAATACGTCTGTTAATCTTACTAATTTCGCCCCTCTCGAATCGAAGTACGCCAGTCCTATGTGATAAAAATCGAGTCAATGTAAGGCAGTGCTAAGCACAGAACATGCTGATTCGTCATAGAATGCCTGTGGCCGAGGTGTAGATATAGAAAATTTACCCACTTCCTTATAAAAGAAATCCAGTGCACTATTCCTAATTCTTTCACCAAGATCCACCCCTAGCCTCATCGCCAACATACGCCCAGCACTTCCTCAAACCTCCTTCTATTTTCCAATGATTCCCACTCAAACCCCTGATCAGTTACAGACAGGGTTACCTTCTGTTCGTGCGTTAAAGTAAACCAAAAATTCAAAATTCGCAGAGTCTTCTGCTAATCAGTAGCCAGGTACCAAAATGTCCATTTAAGGTCGTTCTACTGCAGTTTTCCAGGAAAATTCTCCCCTTTTCCAGGAAATTATTTTTCAATAAATCAGGACCCAGGGGAGTTCTCCATTCGGTTTAAAATGTTCCCATCTAACGCCAACCTTCGGATTCAGGACCAAGTGTGACATTTGTTTATAATTGCATGCTTCATCCAACTAACCACGATAAAAGTGACATAATGCCCTTAGCTAACTTGGTCATCAAACAGACATCATAACTCACATTTTCATAGAAGACCCCCACACATCGACAAGTATCCTAAACGTCACAATAGGTGCAGACACTAGTTCTATTGCGCCGAAGATAGTACCCACGCTTGAATTGTCGTAAATTGTTAGATCAAAGTGGGTGTTTGGATATTTTATCCACTCAGGCCTCATCATCTAAAGTCTAATGCCAGATTGTGGTAATTGCCAACTTAGGCTCCATACACCACTCAGAATTATTCCTCCAATATCCATTCTAACAGCATTATACACCACATACAGCCCCTGACACTCTTCCAATCTCCCAATGACATCCAGTCCAGTTCCTTTATTAAGGCACTTGTTGAATATTTTCCACTAATAAATCTAGCTGCCATATTTTGCACCATGCATTTGATGTACTAAAAATGTGGACTCCATACTACACTATTTACAAACAATGGTCTGATTGTGGGTTTGTATCCAAGTCCTTCGCTTCTCTGGTACATTCCCTCATCACCCTCTCTGTTAAATGATTTTTATGTAGTGAAAAACGTGAGAAACACAATTCGTATGCCAACACAACCGGCAGTAAACTGTAAAGAGTACAGTCAAATGGGAGATTGCCTAAGCCCTGAAGCAATGGTTAGAAGCACACGTTGATGGTGAGCATAATTCTATAACCATATAACCGAGCGTGGTGGTGTAACGGATAGCGTTCTGGCCTCGCATTCGGGAGGACGGCGGTTCGAATCCCCGTCCGGGCATCCAGATTTCGGTTTTCCATGGTTTCCCCAAATCACTCCAGGTGAATGCCGGGATGCTTCCATCAAAAGGCCATGGCCGAATTCCTTCCCATTCCTTGCCCCCATCCTTTCCCGTCTCTAAAGACCACGTTGTTAAAAAGGGACGTTAAACTGTTACAAAAAAAAAAAAAAAATATAACCATATATTTTAGACTCAAATTAACAGAGGAAGTAGACACACGCACACACTTGTACATACATACAGCGAGGTCGACAGAACTAACAGCAAGCATCATGGAAACGATGAAGTGGGGGCAGAATTGTCGTTACCACTGATTAACTGGACAGAACTATCGTTACCAAAATCATCAGACAGACGAGGTATCACCATACTTACACTTACATGCACAAAGAGAGACGCAGATATACATGTACAAGTCTACAGAAAGTTCAGGACAACTACCTGCACCAACCATGGAAACAAAAAAAGTGGTGTAGTACTTTCTTGCCCCCATGACTGGCTGAAAAACAGAACTCTCCTTACATATCATCTGCCTGGCGAGATAGAGGGTGTGCAAAAGATGGCATGTTTTCACCATACACCTAAGTATTTACATCATAAATAGTGTTCATCACACACAATTGATTACATTTACCATCAATACGTTTCCCCCACACTGCAACCCTATCTGCCATTCATTAAGAGTGCCCCAGGTACCATGAGTTACAATAGACATTTGACTATCAGCAGATACCAGAACCCCTCATATTCATACTAGGTCTCAACCACAAATCCATACGTATCCATGCACAAGCTCAAAGAAACAGGAACAGCAAATCATACATCCAGATAAATGAGTTTAAGGAAGGTATCACCATACTTACGCACACAGACACATATATCCATGCCTACAGCGAGCTCAACACAACAACCAGCCCAATCATGGAAAAGAAAAAGTGGGACAGAACCCCCATGGCTCATAACTGACCAAAAAATCATGAGTAACATATGTTCCAGGTACCATACTCTTCACATCAACATCATCTAATTTATCTCACACAACAGACCTCACTACCATCCAGTATCATGTGTGCTAGGTACAAAACTGTTCACATTAGCACCACCACATCTATCCCACACCTTAACCCTTACTGCCATTCAGTAACATTTACCCCAGGTACCACGAGTAGCAGTAGACATCTGGTCATCAGACAGATATCATAACTCCCATATTCATACTAGGTCTCAACCAAAAATCTGTACGTCACCTCACACAAGCAAGGTATCACCACATTTACGAAAAAAACACACAGAGATAGAGACGCATACATACGTTCATTTCCAGGCCTACAGCGATCTCGACTCAACAACTAGCCCAATCATGGCAACGAAAAAGTGGAACAGAACACGCATGACTGGCCAAAAATCATAGAAAGACACACATAAACACATACATACACACTAACATGTCAATGCATTCAAACAGTTCCATTCATCACCACACATAACTGGAGGAAAAAACTGAAGAGTTACAGGATGTGTGAAGTTTGAAATCACAGCCACATCTCTCCCACACCGCAACCCTTTTTTGTCATTTAGTAACATGTGACCCAGGTACCATGAGTTACAATAGACACTTGTCTATCAGACAGTAATATGTGCCCCCATGTACCACGAGTAGCAGTAGACACTTGGTCATCAGACAGATATCATAACTCCCATATTCATACTAGGTCTCACCCACAAATCCATACGTCACCTCACACAAGCATAAGTGCAGGACAAACGAGATAAAGGAATGTATCACCACATTTACGCAAAAAACACACAGAGATAGAGATGCATACACACGTACATTTCCATGCCTACAGCGATCTCGACTCAACAACTAGCCCAATCATGGCAACGAAAAAGTGGAACAGAACACCCATGACTGGCCAAAAATCATAGAAAGACACACACACACTCACATGTCAATGCATTCACACAGTTCCATTCATCACCACACATAACTGGAGGAAAGAGACTGAACATGCTAGATCCAAACTGAAGAGTTACAGGATGTGTGAAGTTTGAAATCACAGTCACATCTCGCCCACACCGCAACCTTTTCTGTCATTTAGTAATATGTGCCACCCATGTACCACGAGTAGCAGTAGACACTTGGTCATCAGACAGATATCATAACTCCCATATTCATACTAGGTCTCACCCACAAATCCATATGTCACCTCACACAAGCATAAGTGCAGGAACAGCACATCATACATCCAGACAAACGAGATAAAGGAAGGTATCATCACATTTACGCAAAAAAAAAAAAAACACACAGAGATAGAGACGCATACACACGTACATTTCCATGCCTACAGCGATCTCGACTCAACAACTAGCCCAATCGAGGCAACGAAAAAGTGAAACAGAACACCATGGCTCAAGACTGACAAAAAAATCATCATTAACATGTGTTCCAAGTAACAAACTCCTCACATCAAAATCATATCATTTAACTCACACTACAGACCTCTCTGCCATTGAGTATCGTTGGTAATATGTACAAAGCTAATTTCATAAGTTACCACATACATACAAGTAATTGCAGGAAAGGGTCCCGACACACGACATCCACACTGAGGTGTTAAATGATAGGCAGATGATAGTATGTCTTTCCAATACACCTCAGTGCTCACCACACATACTTGATTTTTTAATGTGCCATCAGTATACCTTGTGGCTGGAACTAAGCTCTTGGCAATGTTTGGCCAAAAGTCATTTGTTAATAGTAGCTCATCAATCACAAATTTTGGGTCAACCTGCCCAAGCGGGCGCGGCGCGAGGTGGCCACCCTTCCTCACAGCGGACGCGTACATCGTGTTTTAGTAGGTCGGTATACCGGCGCATATTACCGCCTCGAGCGCAATGAAATTCCGGTCTTCAGTGCGGTCCTAAAAATGCGGTTACCGGTAATAGGTCCCGGTCGGGAAACTCCGGTAAACCATCGCGGTCCGCGCGGGAGACTCCGGTAAACCATCGCGGTCCGCGCTTTTAGACCGGCGTATTACGGTATTTCTGTCCGCAGTGGGGAAGGGTGGCCACCTCGCGCCGCGCCCGCTTGGGCAGGTTGACCCAAAATTTGTGATTGATGAGCTACTATTAACAAATGACTTTTGGCCAAACATTGCCAAGAGCTTAGTTCCAGCCACAAGGTATACTGATGGCACATTAAAAAATCAAGTATGTGTGGTGAGCACTGAGGTGTATTGGAAAGACATACTATCATCTGCCTATCATTTAACACCTCAGTGTGGATGTCGTGTGTCGGGACCCTTTCCTGCAATTACTTGTATGTATGTGGTAACTTATGAAATTAGCTTTGTACATATTACCAACGATACTCAATGGCAGAGAGGTCTGTAGTGTGAGTTAAATGATATGATTTTGATGTGAGGAGTTTGTTACTTGGAACACATGTTAATGATGATTTTTTTGTCAGTCTTGAGCCATGGGTGTTCTGTTTCACTTTTTCGTTGCCTCGATTGGGCTAGTTGTTGAGTCGAGATCGCTGTAGGCATGGAAATGTACGTGTGTATGCGTCTCTATCTCTGTGTGTTTTTTTTTTTTTGCGTAAATGTGATGATACCTTCCTTTATCTCGTTTGTCTGGATGTATGATGTGCTGTTCCTGCACTTATGCTTGTGTGAGGTGATATATGGATTTGTGGGTGAGACCTAGTATGAATATGGGAGTTATGATATCTGTCTGATGACCAAGTGTCTACTGCTACTCGTGGTACATGGGTGGCACATATTACTAAATGACAGAAAAGGTTGCGGTGTGGGCGAGATGTGACTGTGATTTCAAACTTCACACATCCTGTAACTCTTCAGTTTGGATCTAGCATGTTCAGTCTCTTTCCTCCAGTTATGTGTGGTGATGAATGGAACTGTGTGAATGCATTGACATGTGAGTGTGTGTGTGTCTTTCTATGATTTTTGGCCAGTCATGGGTGTTCTGTTCCACTTTTTCGTTGCCATGATTGGGCTAGTTGTTGAGTCGAGATCGCTGTAGGCATGGAAATGTACGTGTGTATGCATCTCTATCTCTGTGTGTTTTTTGCGTAAATGTGGTGATACATTCCTTTATCTCGTTTGTCCTGCACTTATGCTTGTGTGAGGTGACGTATGGATTTGTGGGTGAGACCTAGTATGAATATGGGAGTTATGATATCTGTCTGATGACCAAGTGTCTACTGCTACTCGTGGTACATGGGGGCACATATTACTGTCTGATAGACAAGTGTCTATTGTAACTCATGGTACCTGGGTCACATGTTACTAAATGACAAAAAAGGGTTGCGGTGTGGGAGAGATGTGGCTGTGATTTCAAACTTCACACATCCTGTAACTCTTCAGTTTTTTCCTCCAGTTATGTGTGGTGATGAATGGAACTGTTTGAATGCATTGACATGTTAGTGTGTATGTATGTGTTTATGTGTGTCTTTCTATGATTTTTGGCCAGTCATGCGTGTTCTGTTCCACTTTTTCGTTGCCATGATTGGGCTAGTTGTTGAGTCGAGATCGCTGTAGGCCTGGAAATGAACGTATGTATGCGTCTCTATCTCTGTGTGTTTTTTTCGTAAATGTGGTGATACCTTGCTTGTGTGAGGTGACGTACAGATTTTTGGTTGAGACCTAGTATGAATATGGGAGTTATGATATCTGTCTGATGACCAGATGTCTACTGCTACTCGTGGTACCTGGGGTAAATGTTACTGAATGGCAGTAAGGGTTAAGGTGTGGGATAGATGTGGTGGTGCTAATGTGAACAGTTTTGTACCTAGCACACATGATACTGGATGGTAGTGAGGTCTGTTGTGTGAGATAAATTAGATGATGTTGATGTGAAGAGTATGGTACCTGGAACATATGTTACTCATGATTTTTTGGTCAGTTATGAGCCATGGGGGTTCTGTCCCACTTTTTCTTTTCCATGATTGGGCTGGTTGTTGTGTTGAGCTCGCTGTAGGCATGGATATATGTGTCTGTGTGCGTAAGTATGGTGATACCTTCCTTAAACTCATTTATCTGGATGTATGATTTGCTGTTCCTGTTTCTTTGAGCTTGTGCATGGATACGTATGGATTTGTGGTTGAGACCTAGTATGAATATGAGGGGTTCTGGTATCTGCTGATAGTCAAATGTCTATTGTAACTCATGGTACCTGGGGCACTCTTAATGAATGGCAGATAGGGTTGCAGTGTGGGGGAAACGTATTGATGGTAAATGTAATCAATTGTGTGTGATGAACACTATTTATGATGTAAATACTTAGGTGTATGGTGAAAACATGCCATCTTTTGCACACCCTCTATCTCGCCAGGCAGATGATATGTAAGGAGAGTTCTGTTTTTCAGCCAGTCATGGGGGCAAGAAAGTACTACACCACTTTTTTTGTTTCCATGGTTGGTGCAGGTAGTTGTCCTGAACTTTCTGTAGACTTGTACATGTATATCTGCGTCTCTCTTTGTGCATGTAAGTGTAAGTATGGTGATACCTCGTCTGTCTGATGATTTTGGTAACGATAGTTCTGTCCAGTTAATCAGTGGTAACGACAATTCTGCCCCCACTTCATCGTTTCCATGATGCTTGCTGTTAGTTCTGTCGACCTCGCTGTATGTATGTACAAGTGTGTGCGTGTGTCTACTTCCTCTGTTAATTTGAGTCTAAAATATATGGTTATATTTTTTTTTTTTTTTTGTAACAGTTTAACGTCCCTTTTTAACAACGTGGTCTTTAGAGACGGGAAAGGATGGGGGCAAGGAATGGGAAGGAATTCGGCCATGGCCTTTTGATGGAAGCATCCCGGCATTCACCTGGAGTGATTTGGGGAAACCATGGAAAACCGAAATCTGGATGCCCGGACGGGGATTCGAACCGCCGTCCTCCCGAATGCGAGGCCAGAACGCTATCCGTTACACCACCACGCTCGGTTATATGGTTATAGAATTATGCTCACCATCAACGTGTGCTTCTAACCATTGCTTCAGGGCTTAGGCAATCTCCCATTTGACTGTACTCTTTACAGTTTACTGCCGGTTGTGTTGGCATACGAATTGTGTTTCTCACGTTTTTCACTACATAAAAATCATTTAACAGAGAGGGTGATGAGGGAATGTACCAGAGAAGCGAAGGACTTGGATACAAACCCACAATCAGACCATTGTTTGTAAATAGTGTAGTATGGAGTCCACATTTTTAGTACATCAAATGCATGGTGCAAAATATGGCAGCTAGATTTATTAGTGGAAAATATTCAACAAGTGCCTTAATAAAGGAACTGGACTGGATGTCATTGGGAGATTGGAAGAGTGTCAGGGGCTGTATGTGGTGTATAATGCTGTTAGAATGGATATTGGAGGAATAATTCTGAGTGGTGTATGGAGCCTAAGTTGGCAATTACCACAATCTGGCATTAGACTTTAGATGATGAGGCCTGAGTGGATAAAATATCCAAACACCCACTTTGATCTAACAATTTACGACAATTCAAGCGTGGGTACTATCTTCGGCGCAATAGAACTAGTGTCTGCACCTATTGTGACGTTTAGGATACTTGTCGATGTGTGGGGGTCTTCTATGAAAATGTGAGTTATGATGTCTGTTTGATGACCAAGTTAGCTAAGGGCATTATGTCACTTTTATCGTGGTTAGTTGGATGAAGCATGCAATTATAAACAAATGTCACACTTGGTCCTGAATCCGAAGGTTGGCGTTAGATGGGAACATTTTAAACCGAATGGAGAACTCCCCTGGGTCCTGATTTATTGAAAAATAATTTCCTGGAAAAGGGGAGAATTTTCCTGGAAAACTGCAGTAGAACGACCTTAAATGGACATTTTGGTACCTGGCTACTGATTAGCAGAAGACTCTGCGAATTTTGAATTTTTGGTTTACTTTAACGCACGAACAGAAGGTAACCCTGTCTGTAACTGATCAGGGGTTTGAGTGGGAATCATTGGAAAATAGAAGGAGGTTTGAGGAAGTGCTGGGCGTATGTTGGCGATGAGGCTAGGGGTGGATCTTGGTGAAAGAATTAGGAATAGTGCACTGGATTTCTTTTATAAGGAAGTGGGTAAATTTTCTATATCTACACCTCGGCCACAGGCATTCTATGACGAATCAGCATGTTCTGTGCTTAGCACTGCCTTACATTGACTCGATTTTTATCACATAGGACTGGCGTACTTCGATTCGAGAGGGGCGAAATTAGTAAGATTAACAGACGTATTTCGTTCCTGGAACATACGTGCTGTGCTGTAAAATACAGTTAAAGGTGCCAATCACTGATGTGTCACAAGGGATTGATTGGAATTTTAGACAAAGTACAGCTAAGGACACTCAATTTGGGTGGGTAAATAGTTGTGGCAATGAGAAAATGATATATAAGTAGATTTACACGGGCGAGAACTTAATGTTTTCTTTTCGCCTAGCACACCCCCTCGGATCGAATTCCCGAGTGCTGAAGTTACTCACATCATTATTATTAAGTATTTGCATGAGAATGAATTTATTCTAGCTAATTAGACACACCAACAGGACGGACATGACATTCACAGACACACAATTTCATTACCCCTAATTTTGAAATTTGTCCTGGTGGAGGAACATCAAAGAGGCACCGGCTGCGGGATGTAATCAGCCATATGCTATATGGAAGGCTCTAAACAGACTAAGAACTGAAGTGTCCCGATGTAAATATAATATTTAAAAAATGGGGGTACACTAATGACAACGATCTATGTGAATGTGGTGAGCTTCAGAACCCACAACATCTTCTGATATGCAGGAATCTCCCTGAAACCTGCAATATCGACGACCTTTACAGGGCAAACGAGAAGGCCATCAAGATTGCGGAATTCTGGTCACATTCTATATAATTGTGTTTATAGTTAATATTAATTAATTAATGTTATTTGTTTTTTCAACTTGTTATGTCCTGGACACGAGAAATATAAATAAAAATATAAATACCCCTAATTTAATACATCCTTTAAAATACACGGACTGTAGGTGACACTCGTGAGTTATATTATATTGTTCATAATGAAAAAGTGAGTTTGTTTCCCGTCTCTTCGTCGGTGAATTAATTTTTAATGTCTGCCTGCTTCGATGAACGGAATTTATGTTAACAGCGAGGTCTTTAGAGACGGGAAAGGATGGGAAGGAATTCGGCCATGGCCTTTTGAAGGTAGCATCCCCGGCATTCACTTGGAGTGATTTTGGGAAACCATGGATGCCTGGAACCTCCGTCCTCCCGAATGAGAGGCAAGAACGCTAAATAATTTCATGAAAACAGGTACACATAGAATTTATATCTGGAGTTTATGACGCTTTTTTTCCCGTTAAAAGGAAACATTTATGCTTTTCGAGGCGTGGAAATTACGTAACTTTGCGGCTTTTCCACAAAACACTTAAACACCGCGGCCGGACTCGAACCGGCGACCTAGCCCCAACACTGCCGAGGTCGTTAGTTGAATTCTCTCTATCATTAACGCTGTTAACGATTAATTATATTGGAATCCCACCTTACTGATGCTTATATTCGCTCAGAGTTATAAACATCCTCGAATATCAGAACTGCATTGTATAGATATGAATTTGAGCTAAGTCAGGACATTCCATAGTTCATTATCACGTTTTAAACGTAAAAGTTACGCTTTCTCATGGTCTATGTCTTATTTTTTAATTAAATACAAAGACTCAAGCAGTTTTTCTGTTCGCCCAGAATGAAAACTAAATTTTCGATTTTCGTTTTTAAAACACGTTATTCTGGCGAGGGATTAGGCTACCATAAAAGATTCTTATATTTGTTCTACGAAAACTGACATATAATAATTATTCTCATCTCGTAATAATTTCTTCTTGAACCGCAGTGAATTTCTATGTATCCTGCTGGAACGGTTTCGATAGCAGGACACATGAAGCCTGAGACTCTGCAATATGTATTGGACGCCCTAATTTCTTTGTCCGCCAGCTATGCTTTCACAATGGTGGATGGCCTAGCTGTATCGCTCTGTAATGGAGCCATTTCGTAACCTGTCGGACTCCCGAAATATTTCACGCATATTGGGACACCCGCACCATCTAGCGGCAAATGTCTACTACCGTGTGCTGACCTCTAGCGAAAGTTATCGCGCATGTCGCAACAGGGTCTCGGCGGCCGAGCAAGTGCGTACATGTCGACACCTGTTCAAATACGCCTTAGGGCTGGGTTTTCCCCCGCTGGCTTTCTCTATCCTGGGGGAGTGGAATATCTGCGCCCAAAGATATTAAGCCCTTGGGAGATGGTGCCATCTGTGCGACAGGTTGAGGAACTAACGTGTGACGTCATACGACCTTGGCCGCCATTGGTCCATTAGAATTTCCCGCCATCCAACTGTGACGTCACGCGGACGAGTGGAGTCTCTTCCGGGGCCGGCTTAAGATCTTTTGTCCCAGGGTCGCCTTAGTCCTCCTACTCCAATCCCCTCCACCAAGGTGAAAATAGTCAGTCCTCTCCTCCAGTGAACATACCTCCAGTAACCCTAACTAAAAAACATCCAAGCAAAAACAATCGGTATAATGATACAGACATAGGACCTTTTTACGTCTTCGTCGAGAGCATGGAGAAAAATGTCGGCATGCTCCATCCAATGGCAGTCGGGAAGTTGCTTTTCCAATATAACCCTCAAATCAAGCAGGATGTAATAAACATCAATTCATTAGGGAAAAACAGAATAAGAATCGAAATGAAATCAGCGGCTGTAGCGAACCTACTGGTTCAACTACCCATAATGACTTCCAAAAATTTGGAAGCCTATATTCCTAACTTTCTTGTGCATAAACTTGGAATCATCAGAAATGTCGACACATCGTTGAGCGAAAATGAAATTAAGGAGGAAATCCGGTCAGCCTATCCCGTGATATCAGTTAAACGCTTCACGAGGAAACGCTCGCACCAGGAAAGCGAAGTACGCGTAGCCATACCGGTGTGTTTGTTATCATTCCGCTCTCAGTGTCTACCAAGCTATGTTTACATCCTCGGTATGCGTTGTCCTGTAGAACCCTACATCTCACCAGTGATCATGTGCAAAAAATGCCTACGCTTTGGACATAAGATACAGCAATGCCGGAGCGCTGTTAGATGTAATAAGTGCGGAGGACCCCACCCCATGGAAGGCTGCTCCGACATTACTACCATCAGATGCGTGAACTGTCATGGCCCCCATTACGCCACAGATATAACATGCCCGGCATATCAACAACAAAAACAGTTAAAATATAACGCAGCTCATAACGATCCAGGACTCCAAACAATCTCTCCTCCAAGACTCCACAGCTATGCACATATGGCTACAGCAACACCCTCTCAGAAGAACGAAGAGGAATTTCCACCTATCACCCCGAGGCAGCCACATCAGCCTATACCACAACAGGAAAACGCAGCGCAAGAAATGAGCCTACAAAGCCATAGGCCGCGACAAGAAAACGCAGCAGCATTCACCCCAAATCTCAACCCAATCTCACCACCTCTCGGCAAACCCATACAACCTAGAGTTGACAGAACTTCTGTTACCCCTTCCACCAATCCACATCACATCTATGCCACCCCCCCTTGGCAACAAAAGCCGTATATCCCAGCACAACTACCTATCAGTCCGATGATCCAAAAGCCATATCCCCCTCTATATCATAATACAACTAACCAAGCAAGACATGAAGGATTAGTTGAACAACTCCTGCAGTTAATTACATATTTCATATCCGAAGCTCTCTCCGCACCCGACCGATCACTTCCAACTGGTGTCATCCGTCAGCTTCTATCAAACTTATTCGCAACAAATGGAGGTATTTAAGATACTACAGTGGAACGCCAGATCAGCGATATCAAATAAAGAAACCCTTCAACAAGAGTTAGTCTCTCAAAAAATATCAGTAGCTGCAATCAGCGAAACCTGGTTTCGCCAAGCAACTAAGTTTCGGGGATATTCAACTCTTCAAGAAGATCGCATAGACGGCCACGGCGGAGTGGCACTACTGATTAAAACTACTCTAGATTTCCGTAAGATCGATCTAGACTTAACCAATATCCATCAGTTCCAAGCCGTCGCTGCCCAGATCGTATTGCCAGTTTACAATCTCACTGTTATTTCTATTTACCGTACCCCACGCACGCAGGTAGATCTACAGGAATGGCACCACCTACTCAGACAACTAGAGCATCCCTATATCCTCTGCGGTGACTTCAACGCACACAGCACATCTTGGGGATGCGTATATGAAGACCTACCGGGCCAAGCAGTTAAAGAATTATTGGACGACCACGACCTGATAATCCTCAATGACGGTTCACCCACTCTTATCCCAAGACCAGGACACCGACCTTCAGCAGTGGACCTAACCTTAATCTCCCCATCCATCTCAAGTGACTTCCAATGGAGTATCGTACCGTACTCGCTGGGATCG
>JARYHS010010092.1:0-18000 GCA_031002005.1 Vandiemenella viatica
GTATCATTGCTTCGCAGAAATAGAATAAAAGAATGAAGATAGCGTATTTCTTTCCCGTACTTTGCCGATTCTCTCCGATCCTAATGACCTCGAAGTTAAAGATCTGTAAAATCCTATTTTAAAAAAAAGCCTATTTAGAATTTAAAACAATCAATATATTACATATAATTATTAATACAGTCATAAACTCCATGCTACTGCCAATTCAATATACTACACTGCTAAACTCAGAAGATGAGGAAAGCAGTGATTTTTTTTGTAATAAGTTTCCATTCATTTTTTTAATGCCTATACTAATAATAATAAATAATTCCATGTGCTTGTAGACCCTGATGACCCTGTGACAGGGTTTCTATTGGCTGCGCATTCCGTCCTTGTCATAACCGCCTTAACCTAACCCAGCAATCCTGCCGGGTATAGAGGACCTATACTTTAACGTGGAATCCGAGCTACGGAAGCTTTTTGGCGTACTTCACATTACACAGCAAGCTATGTTAGAGGTAAAGGCCGGGTTAAGTGCATATGAAAATACCCACCGAGACAGGGAAACAAACCGAAGACCTTTTGATCTCCAGTCAGACACCTTAATCACTGAGCCACCATAACGCTCTATTGACTATGGTTAAAGTAAATGGTAAATGTTATCTTAATCGCACATCCAGTTCTTACGATTTTAGAAAGTAAGCAAGAATGTTAAACGAAAAAAAATTAAGTAGTGATTGAAATAATCTGGTTAGATTGCAGTTCTGCAGTTTACGTTGCTGGATCGGACTATAATGTACCTAGGACATTTTTAATTTCATGCTAACTAAAATGTGTGCATTTTTTTTTTTTTTTTTTTTTTTTTTTTTTACAAAACCATAAAAACTTGTATTTTTTTTAAAAAAATATATTTTTGCTCTACTCTTTGCAAGTAATTGTTGTTTGTTGCATACCATGTGCAATTCATCATGTTGAAACTTCAGCCACAGTCATGTGCTCATGAATAACAGTAAAAAAATTCATAATTATGATAAATATTTTGCACAATTATTTCAATGATTATCAGATGAAAAACGTCTTATCTTTCTGCGGGCTATATTATCAGTGATAGTGTCTCCAGAATCGACACTTTTTTCCACAGAAAATGCGCTATTTGCAGTAACACATTTTATGATCGTTGCTCATTACATGACTAAGTGTATCGTTTGGATGCTGAGTTGGGGCGGGGGGCGGGAAGAGGGTGTGAAAATTCTGACACGTGTGTGGCAAGTGCGACGAATAGGACAGTGTGAAGTGGATGATTCAGCTTAAGGTCTTTGTTCCTCGAAGGGGTACGTATTTCACACAATTTGACGCACAGCAAAGAAGGGAACGTTAAACTCTATAGCCTCTGAAGCCGTGTGCAAGAGAAACACGCACAGAATAGCCGGAAACTCTGCACTCATTGAGCAACCTTTTCAGTTAACTTCTTCCCCAAGTTTGTAAAAGAACCAATTCAAAAGTCTGGAACTTGCTGTGCCAAATAAGACTGGACGATCCTTTAATCAAAAAACCGAAAGACAAGTTTAAGGGTCCACACAGTCTAGCATACAAATACTTAGTTTTCGAGTAGAGGAATGCGTTTCGTCAAGAATTAGTTGTCAAAAAGTGTTACAACCTATACTTGGATTGATGTGAGTATTTTTACTGTTAACGTCTATTATATTGCTGTTTAGTGTGGAAAAAAATCCAGCTGGTAAAATAAATCTGTCTCCGTATAAGATCAGATTTAAGATCATTTACCAAATGAAATTTTTGAATAATTTACCGAAAACGTTGAAAGAATTTAAAGATAAAATTTGTAAAGGGCAAATGTAGGTGGGTACAGGATAGGGGGAAGATGGGGATGTAGGGAAATTGCCATCGGAGCCTGTGCTCCATTGCAGTTAAATAAAGGCACCCAGCGAGTAGTATGTTAGTCATTGAGGCCAGGCACAACTTGGAACGAGCTTAAAATATGTTTTATTAAATCAGAGATAAAACTTTTTCGAAACTCTGTAACACCGTTAATTTTGGAAATCGGCTACCCAAGAATAAAAATACAGCTGACACAAAATATTTGAAGACTAAAAAGAGGGCAAAATAGATTTTTTACTATTTTTAAAATATTGAGTATTGACTCTTTTATTAATTAAACATATTTCAATCTATATAAGCCATACATATTATTAATTATGGAGATGAATTCAAGTAAACGTTTAAAACAAGATATGGTGAGAGTATAAGAGAATGTGCTATTAAAACTTCTTCAAATACAGCTGAATCAAGACATCTCAAAAATGTAACAGTTATACTTTTCTTTACTCCGAAATAACATAAATCATTCTACCACGGAATGTGGAACATGTAAAATTCAAATTGGGAAGTATTCTATTTCTGTTATTAATTGACTTGTCTGATGCAATTCTCCGTCTCTTCTTATGCTGAACTAATCTCTTATACTCGGAATAATAGTAGTAACTTAAGTTCTCAGTTATCTGCTTCCGGACCGAGATGTGGCAGTGATAAAACGCCACACCTCAAGATGGAAATGCAAATAAAACATAATGTTAAAGATACCTCGACGAGAGGCGGAACGCGTGCAGGAATGAACAAAATCCAGCTACAGTTACGTCGGAGTATTTATTAAATAATAATTTAATATTTTAATTTGCAACTGCAGAAGAAAATGACCTACAATAATTACCTAGTACAAAATACAGACAACGGCAACAGTTAAAAACAGTAAAAAATATAATCGTTAAATCAGCTGACTGGAGGCCATCATTTGTAGACCAGCCTGTTGAGAGAGTAACCTCATGAAGTAGGTGCTGTCAACACCTCGTTCTTCTCTATGCAATTTCTACAGTGGTAATATGAAGTTCTATTTTCGTGATAAGTAGGGTTCTGACCTTTATGACCAAAAAATAGAGAATTATGCAGTCAAATATGACCTTAAAAATGGGTAAATATGATCAAAAAATAATTAAATATGATTAAACATTAAAATTTACTAAACATCATAATACATCAGTATACATCATTTACTTATTTTATCTAGTTGTGTCGCTTTCATGTATACAGCACAATTTGCTTCCGTGCACTCGCTGCACCATTGGGAATTTAAATTTTAAATTGTTTTGTTGAAGTCGCTTTAATTTCAAATAATTTACAAAATATAACTCTTCCGTCCGTACTAAAATACTCGTAGCTAAATTCCCTTTCGTAACTTCGCACTTCAGAAATTTTATTTTCGGCGTGGCGGTAGGTCAACTCACTGATCCACTGCAGATTTAACGATGACTGATTCATTGAGATATTGATTGATGCGGATCGACACTGGCATGCTTCTGCTGCATTGTGGAGATTAAAAGGCGGACGGAACATTGAGTTTAGAGAGTGACAATAATGTATAACTTTAATTCTTGACTGGTGATTTCTGAACTCAGTTAAAATTAGTCTCCATCCCTCCCCCCCTCCCAACCTGAATAGCAGAAGTACAGTTCTGTCAATAATTATTTTAATTTCTCCTCATTTATATCTAGTAAATTCCTAGTACTATTACAAAACTACCAGATTTTTCCTCAAAATATGACCATACATATATTTTCGAAATTAGGAAAATGGTCTGAATATGTATTTATATGCTATATAAAATACATTTAAATACAATAAGAAACGTTGAATCAGTATTTAATTCAGCATTTCAGCTCAAAAATAAGGCAGGAAAAAAATATGACTTTTTCTAAAGATCCGAACCCTAGTGATAAGCAACGACCAAACAGTTTATAGATATCTCGTTGCATGACACCAAAAAATGGCAGGCATCCGTATTATCTGAACCTGTGTAATCTTGAGAATGCACTTCTAGAGATATCGTTGACTTTTTCCTTTCCATTAAAGATACTGTCATCTGAAGTGTATGTCACTGTTACATCCTGTGCTATACAGACTAACTGATCACAGTCGCTTATGTACTGTTGCATGCACTAATTCTTCGATCTCAGTTAACCTCCTAGTGGCATCCATGCATCAGCGCTTATGAGTCACTATAGCACATCCTTACTCTTTACTTTGGGAAATAACGTAATTAGAACTAACAAGTAAGATAATTTGTAGCTAAGAAGAAATAACAAAACGTTAATTCACAACTGCTTGATAAACTGCATTCATCTAAAAAAATATTTAGTTAAATATTAGAGCAAAATGCAGGCATTATTACTCCTGTTCCCGTCAGAAACGATGTCTAAATTTACATTGCCTTTGTGTATCACGTCTCAAAGGAGCTTCTCGCCTTCCCGTTGTGTCGAACTCTGTTGTCCTTCGTTAACTTCACAAAGGCCTTTCAAGGTGAATCGATAAATTCGCTCGGTGGAACTTGTAAACAAAGTCCGAATCTAAATTCGAAACGCATATACACACCACAGCAAGTAAAAATTAACAAACGTATCTCCATGTCAAGTATAATTAGCTACAATTATACTGTAGTGGCCAATTCATACGAAAACTTGGATTCTCTATACAATGTATGACTACCTAAGCTTTATAATAACTATTTCTGATTCTATATTTACTGTTCAGTTGTTTACTATTGACCACCATCCCGTCTCCCCTAATGTGGTTTTTAGCTTTATACTCGTATGTCTTTTATTTATATCGCAGGATAAATCGATTTCAGTGTGAGCAGATCACACGACAATCGTTATTACTGCCCACGGCAAGAGTCACAGTGGATTCCCGTCCATTATTCCTTACAGTCAAGAGGACACAATTGTAGAGATACGTAACTAGCCTCACGTACCGAATTACAATAGTGCAGACTGGCAAACACATATCTTTCTGAATGTCTCCTGCGAACACATCAGAATTTTCTTTTTGTGTTACAGTTAAAATGATTCTAACCACAATTCTAGTGGCTGTGATTCACTTTTTCCTTGTTCTGTATGCGTTATTAACTCATCTTCATCTCTGCGTTCGTCGTTAATATATCTATCAGGCGATTTTAGAACAAAGTACTTTGATAAAATTTAGGACAATCATCAGACATGTCTAGATATGAGGCAACGCGGATTTTCGCGGTTGTAGGTAATTGAACCTCAGCGTGGTTTGTGAGCACTATCCGCTCGCTCCATTCATTTTGGCAGCAGTGCCTAGGATAGTCGAAGAGATCGCCTGCTTCGCGTGGTCTTGGGAAGACCTATGATTGTTCACTTTGCATCTGCACGGCTCAACAATTCTCTTCTCAGATATTATTCTATGATAGTAGAGGACCTACATGATTTCTAAACATTATGAAACAATGCATTGAGACTATTACTGTGCATGAAAGATGTAAAAAAATATTCTTTCTGGCACTAGGAGAGTTCACAGTAACAATTGAACTATCCCAACCGTTCTTTGAATAATTGATTTAGCTGCCACCTGAGACGATATTCGACAAACGCAACCGTTCTAACTCTTCGGGAATAAATCAGTTTGGGGAACTCGTGCAGTAGGAGCTCGCATTTAACTGTATGTCATATACTTTAGTTTCTGGCAGGACACTGTACATCAATGTCAAAGAACCTTACGACAGAAAAAAACATGGTTTATTCGCAATAATAAGGAAAATCTAGAGAAAAATTTGGGAACCACTTAAAATTGAAAGGCACCGGAGGAATAAAGATCTATATAAAGAAAAAATTGAAAGGGTATCAGACACGATCAGAAAGAGGAGAATCAGTTTTTCTGCTTACATAATGAGCTAACAGCTAACAGCAGACATACAAAAAGAATTTTCAACCATGTGTAGGCAGGGTTGCCCCACATAAAAATATTACAATCAGACACGACATCTCGATGCGTTCTGAAGATTTATTATAGGGCAATAGTAACGCAATACATGCACATTACATTGAATACTAGAAAGCTGCATCAGACTAAGTGTCCACTAGAATAGTCAGTTTGGTACACGGCCGGTCCGCGTGTTGTTCCGGGAGAGCACTTTCGCGACACGACCAAGACAACTGCGAGCGCGACGACTGACTGATGGCTGGCGATCAACTGGGTCTCTTCCTGCTGGCTGGCGTGCGCTGTCAGATGCACAATACCGCTCTGTCCTCTGGCGGCCGCTGCCAACTGCTGCGCGCTGATTGTCGTTTCGAGTGGGTGCGCAATGTCTGCAGCTGCTGTTGAAGTTTCCAGCGTGTACGAGATATCGCCACACTACATGCTCCCGGCGGGAAGAGTGAGCATCGGCTACGAAGCGATGAGGGGGACGGCTGATTCGGCCAGAACGTGTGGAAACTGGAATCGGTGGCATTGGAGAAACTAGTGGGGGCGGTGGTGGATGTGGTGGCGCCGACGGATACGGCGCGGAGTCTGCCGATGGTGAGTCGTCCAGGAGAAAATGGGCAGGTTTCAGGCGGTCAATAGACACGATCTAAGGCTTGCCGTTGATGTTGATGGTATAAGTCTTCAGATCACGTTTGAGCACGTGGCAATGCCCTGTATAAGGAGGGTGTAGTGCTGGCCGTGCTGCGTCTTGAACAAAGACGTGGGAGGAAGCGGCCAAATCCTTATGTATGAAAGACCTGCCGACGACTGGAGTTGCGAGATGCAGGAGTGGGGTGTAGTTGAGCCATGTGGGCACGCAGCTCTGAGACGAGGTCCGGTGCGGTTGTGAGCTCGGAAGTCTCTATTACTATTACTCCGCGATTCACTAAAAGTGTGTGGTGGAGGGTAAAATGAAGAAGTCTCTGGGAAGGCGGAGAGGTTCACCAGTTTCACAGGTGTTGTCTGCAAGTCGGCGCGCCAGGTTTTGCGGAGGCCGAGTAGGACGATTGGCAAAGCGTCTAGCAAATATTCTGTCGGATGGCACATGAGAGCTGTTTTCAGAGTATAATGCAGGCGTTCAATTAGACTGTTGGCATGTGGATGGTAGCTCGTAGTGTAGTAAAGGGTCATACCGTGCCGTGCAAAGAAGCTGGAAGAGAGAAGATACAAACTGAAGGCCGCGGTCACAGGTGATATGTTTGGGGCAGCCATCCCAAACCAGCAGCAACCCATCCAAGAAGAAAAGCGCGTCAAACGGTTTCCGCAGTAATGTTCAGAGGGGTTCAGCGACAGCCCAACGAGAGAAGCGGTCTATCATGGTCAGGAGGCAGCGGTAGTAGAAGTGAACTGTGTCCTTGAAACATCTGTTGAAGTGAAGTCAGTATGCACCGTTGTTGGAAGCAACTGCTGCTCCGCCGTAGGCCTTGGTATTTGCGAAGGCGTGACGTCCAGCGCGGGCAGGCGGCAAAGCCGTCTGAAGCTTCAGCGAGTTGCAGTGTTGCTGGCGGCGGGCGGCGGCGCTTGGAGGCGACGGCATAAGTTGGCGTCGCGACGTCTGGGAGCGGTATCGGAGGTGGTTGGGGGCGGCGTCGGAAGCAGCGTTCGGGTCGGCTGCAGGTGGCGTCTCGACGTCGAAGTGAGGTGTTTTCTTGAAGTAATTCGTGGTTGATGATAGCATTCTGCTCGACCCGGTTAAGAAATTCTAGGCGAATTTCGTCACATTATTCGTCATGTAAGACGAAAAAAGTGCTTCGGTCGACAGTTAAGACTGATTAACCTCAAAATAGAGAGGTGGATAATAAATGATAGTCTTCAAATTTTTTTGAACAGTCGCAAACTGCATTGTGGATAAGACAAATGTTTCCACAAGAAGAGCTTGCGAATTCGTAAACTCCGATCGGAGCCAGACCAATCGCTATTGTTCTAAAGAACAATTATAGCTAATTTGTGAAAGCAAATAAGATTCAACACACGCTTCTCTAGATCAAATTATTCATTGACTACCGACAGTTAAGTAATGCCAATGCACCCCATGGCGTAATACTACTTCAAAACTGAATAGTTGCTATTCAGACTGAAACTTTGTGATGCCGACATTGTGACACTTTGCAGCATAGCTGCGCTCTAACTGAAATTTGCTGGCCGACTGAGTCTCTTCCTGCTGGCCGGCGTGCGCTGTTAAATGCACAATACCCCTCTGCCCTCTGGCGGCGCTGCCAACTGCTGCGCGCTGATTGTCGTTTCAAGTGGGTACGTAATGTCTGCGGTTGCTGTTGGAGTTTCCAGCGTGTGCGAGATATCGCCACACGTGTTTACAAGAGTAAGAAGGGCAACCAGTGGGTCCAAACTGTAAAGAAGGAAATGATTGAGATTGGAATAACAGAACGTATAATACAAGATAGAGCTACTTTCAGAGGATTGATCCAATGTTTCTAGGGTCTCCAGGAGGCGGAGAAAAGGAAATGTAATAACATATGGACCGAAAGAAATGATGAAGACCTATTTGAAGTCAAGAAAAAAAGGATCGAAATCAATACACGGGATTACTTTTTTTGATCCTTATGTGGCCGAAATTGAAGAGAAGACTTATAGAGCAGTGGAAGCAGACTGTCAGTGTCAGAATAACCGAGAAAGAAACCACTATGCAATAATTGAAAGTTTTAGGATTGAGCAATCTGGAACCTTCAGCCTCGAAATATGGTGGGAGGGCGGTGAATAAAGTAGCACTTCTGAGAGCAGTCGGTTTCGTATGCTGAATCTAGTACGTTAGTTTTAAGTGCCTACTACATCAGATACTAAAGCAATAAGATAAATTATAAATTGATACGCCTTTATCGAGTGTGTGGGCTGAACTTCTAGATAAGAGAGAAAACCTGTTACAACACGGGGGAGATTTATTTATTACTCTTCCCATGCAAGTCATGGTGTAATTGCCAAAATGAAGTCGCGAATTGCAAAAAGCAACAGTGTGAAGTAATAAGTGCCCCCCCCAAAAAAAGGAAACAGGGCTAAATGTGTGTCACAAGAAATGAACACGTTTTTAGCTACCAGCAAATAGCGGGATATTTTACGTGAGGATGCGTGTCACGCAATTGTAAGAGGGAATATAATATCTTCAGAAGTAGACGAATCGGGTGAATCGAGGCATTAATGTTTGCACCGTACATTAGTGTATTAATCAAGGTATAGCAGATTCAAGAAAAACTGTATTAAAATAATCAAAAAGTGTAAG
Organism: Vandiemenella viatica; assembly: GCA_031002005.1. Taxonomy (NCBI): domain Eukaryota; kingdom Metazoa; phylum Arthropoda; class Insecta; order Orthoptera; family Morabidae; genus Vandiemenella; species Vandiemenella viatica. The sequence continues at coordinate 9,047 of JARYHS010010092.1, forward strand.
TGTATATGTCGAAAGGAGCATAATGTGTTAATAAAAACTGGGTAAGAGAAAATAGAGTTAACTGTTGGCAAAGACCGTACTATTAACGATATTGGAAGACAAGATGAGGGTGAAGAGTGTGCTGTGAATGTACGAGGAATATGTTGGTGATGGGGCTTGGAAGCATATTCGTTGAAGAATTAGATTGGAAGGGAAAAATTGACCGGAACGACAAGCTGGCACTAGATTTCATGTATAAGGCCAGAAGGGTGTGGAAAAAGCTTCTTTTGTGAGTAACGTGTCCGGGATTGGAACCAATTACCAAGTTAAGTGATGAATAATTTATCAAAAACGCTGTAGGAATTTAAAATTGAAATACGTAAATTGTAAAAGTAGATGGGGTAGGAATTTAAAATTCAATTTATATAAAATAATAATAAATGGGTAATTAGATGACTACGGAAATTGCCACCAGAGTGTGTACTCCGTAGCACTCAAATTAATAATAGTAAATGGAGGCATATTATTACAGCTCCAGAAACAACTGATGTGAACAATGGTTTGCAGTAAGAGATCATGGGATGGCAAAAAAGACAAAAACCTTTTTAGGGGAACGAATAGCAGTAAATTCATAATTAGAATAGATCTAAAGATTCTGATGGATGAACGTTTAACACTGTGACTGTTTGATCCCAGATCCGACAATCTAGATTTCGGTATTCCATGGTTATGTGAAATAGCTCCATGCGAATACCATAATTCCACTACTAATTTCCTTTGCGTTAATCGCTGACAGTCCAAACTCTAATGACTAGGATATAAACAAGCATTAACTAAGGTCATACTAAACCGTGTCGCCCGTTGAGTCTTGTATCCTGCAGTGTGTATGAATCGAACGATCCATATTTATTCTACCGACTACTGTCATAAGATTTTTTGATAAAGAAAGTGTGGGTGCTTGTTCTCCAGTTGCCACATCCACTTGGTTGGAACGATGTCTTGGTTTCTAGAATTAAAATTCACTTTAAAAGGATTTGAATCCACTGGTAGTATTAATGAAAATTAGCTACTAGAGCAACACAGCTTCAAGAATATTCTTGTTAGTGGCTCACGAATAACTGTTCGCAAGGTTGGAGCACCGAATGGACTACGTCATGAAAGTGCATAAACCAATGTTTCTCAACCGGTGGTCCGCGGGCTCTAGTAGTCCGTGAAGTGGTTCAAAGGTAGAAGAATATATTTGTGTTGTATAAGGCTTTAAGCGAGTATAAGCTATAAGGGACGAATATTTCAATGACCAGGCATAAATATAGCTTTTCGAAGATGAGGATACGACAGCATTCTCAGTTTCAGTCAAGTCAGCGCTTTTCGTCTAGAGATTAAATGAAATAAAGTTACACATTCGCCCACACAAAGAACCGTACCGCCGGAAATGAAAGATTGAGCACCTCTGCTGCAAGCACTACCCCGCGCTACTTCCCACACCTTTGAAGTTACCGACTGACAAAGGATCGACACGCGCTACCACGGGCCGTTACTGGTGGCTCTATTCCCACTGCCCATTGGTACGAGCTGGCCCGGCGCGGTCAACAAAATCACGGGCCGTGAGAAGCCACATCATTGCGTGTGTTCCTATTACTTAACACATACAGCGCATTTCAGTCGAGGAATGGTTATTTTATATTCTCCGGCTTATGTCTTAGTTTAACATACGATACGATCGGTGAGGCTATCGTACTAGCCGACCAGCATTGTGAAACAGCCAGAGAAAAACCGGTAAAACCGGATCGCAGTTGAAATTTGTCTTACAAGCGTAATAGTAAAAGAAATGCGATTACAGACTGTGGCCTCATTATACACACGATTTCCTGTAGAGAACTAACTTTCTTTTAGTACGTTTACTGATTTTACCGTGCGTTGGAGGTTGTTGGAAGAGGTGAGATGCTAGGGTTGTTGACCATTATGCAAAGATGTCGTCGTGGACTGCAACGGCTGTCGAGTCAAGCAGCGACTGCGCCTTAAACTGCTCGGTGTGGCGTCGTGTAGGGAAGGCGTCTGTACACTCCTGGTGGCACCCTGGCTCCGTCGACGTCAGGTAGTCATCACCGGCGAGACTCGATCAGGTTGCAGCCGTTGTCCACGTTCCGCTCCAAACGACCTGACTCGTCGGACTCACAGCCACGAATCCCTTTCTTCAGCGGTCCGTCCCATCATACCACCCTGAAACAAACCTTGCCCCAGTACCCCAGTGCTCCATCAGACGACCAGCAATAAATTCAACACACCAATTACAACACGCCAGCAGCACTCTTATCTTAGCGCTACAGAAGGTTCCCCTCTCTCTTCCCTAGGGACAACAACATTTTAGCCATCAGCCTCGCGAAGACTTCTGCTCCACCGGATCTTTTGTGTGTTTGTGTGTGTGTGTGTTTGTGTGGTGAACATCTGGTGATCTCGTTCCCCTACTGTCTATGTCTGCTCATTTCTATAAGGTAGACAGTTTCCTTTGACTTTAACTTTGCCTAACATCAGCTGTTATTTATCCTCAGACCAGATAACATAACAGTATATTGTTTGCTCTAGCCAGATTAGGTGATTAATACTATACAGCCAAATTATATTGGTCAGTTATCTTTAAAGTTAATAAAAAATAACGCTATAAATACGATTCAAAAATATACAGACATTCAGTTACAAGTTTCAGATTAAATTTGTTTACAACATTTATAGGTCGGAATGAAGCCCAATATTTGTCTTCTAAGAATCTTGAGAGCCAATGAACCGCATTCCGATGGCCCCTCTTGGTTCTGCTAGCGCCGCTCTCTCTGGAACAGCGTGAAGTCAATATGTTGCAAACAAGGAGTCCGCGCCTCCCACACTTCCAGGGACCCTGGCCCCGCCCACTATCATCACGGTGTTCGCGGCTGTGGATGCCGACTGAACAGAGGACGCAGCGGCTTGCGGCGGCTGGGTCCGCTGCGGCAGTGTTCGCAACTGCGGTGGGGCACTGTGGTGCAACGACTTGTGGAGGCAGATCCGCCGCAAGCACTGAGGTGCAGTGACATGCGGCGGCACAATGATATGGCGTGGCTGAGTCCGCTGTGGCAGTGAACACAGCAGTCACACGATTCTGGGGTGCAGCTCGTCGCTGCGGTGCAGCGCCTGCGATGGCTGGGACCATGTCGCAGCCGGCAAACGCGGCGGCCACACCACAGGACTCACGCCTTGGATGGGAAAACGAGTAGGCGCACTGCAACCCCTTTCCCAGAAGTCTCCAGTGAGGGGACGTGCACTTCAGACTGAAGACTCGATTCGACCGAGGTTTGAGTGCACTGTGGCCCTTTTTTTCTCTCTCTCTCTCTGCTTAGTTCTTGGAGCTTTTCGTCGTTCGTATTTCTATTTTTGTCCAATTTGCTGTATAGGCGTAGGCTCTGGTTGTATATTTCGTCTTTGATTGTAGTTATCCATATTGCGTCATGAAGTTGTTGAGTTGGTGTGCTTATTCTTGCTCCGAGTATCATTCGGAGACATCTGTTTTGCAATCTTAGTAGTATTCCTATGTTTGATTTTGCCACTATACCCCATATTTGGCATCCGTATAATATGAATGGCCTTATGACCATTTTATATACTCGTGTTTTTGTTTCTACCGTCATCTCCCTACTTTGGAGGATCGGATATGGTTCTAATATTACCGCTAGTCCTTTTTGGAATCGCTCCCTTATATGGTGCTGGAACAATAGTTTCTGATCTAATACTATTCCTAGGTATCTATGTGTTGTTCTCCATGGAACTTTCTGTCCAGCTGTAGTTATTCCAGGTAGATGATCAAAGTCTGGTTTCTTTTTCGTGAAATAAATTGTCACACATTTTCCCGGGTTTATAGTTATTTTGTTTTTGGTGCACCATTGTAGCAGCATATTTAGTCCCTTTTGTAATCTTTGAATGTTGGTTTCGTGCCTGTGTCCTATGGTATATATCACTATATTATCGGTAAACTGTACTATGTAGATGTTGTCTGGGACTGGTATATCATTAACATATATATTGAATAGAGCTGGTGATAAGACGGAGCCTTGAGTTGTTCCTTCTTCCATGATTTGTTGGGATGATCGTTGTCCGTCCTCTATCACGTAGAATTTCCTTTGCGTTAAGGCGTTTCCAATCAACTTTGTGTAACAACGTGGTATTTTTGTTTTGGTGTCGATTTTGACTAATAAGTTGTCCTTCCATGTTTTATCATATGCCTTTCGACATCCAGGAAGGCTGCCGCTACAGATTTCCCTTTATTAAAGGCTCTCACTGTATCTTCCACTAGTTTGAGAAGTTGTGTTGTAGTTGATGCCCCTGGCTGAAAACTGTGTTATTCTTTTCTGATTGTTTTATTCATCTGTAAATTAGTTGTAATTCTTTTAAGTGTTAGTCGTTCCGTCACTTTAGCTACTGAACTGAGTAAGTTGATGGGTCGGTAGTTTTCCGGCCTTGTGTGGTCTTTACCGGATTTTGGTATGGCTACCACTCGAGTTATTTTCCACTGTTGGGGGTAGTATTCAGTACACATTGCTGAATTTATTATCCTTGTTAGTAGTACCATTCCTTTCATTGGTAAATGCTTTAGTTGCTCGTTGCTGATATTGTCTGGGCCTGTTGCTTTGTTGTTGGCCAATCTCTTTATTATCTGTCGGACTTCCTTTGGTGTAGCTAACTCCGGGTTTGTGTTAATAGTTTCAGTTCGGATGGTGCTTGCTAGTCTCCTGGTTTCCTCCTCTTCTCTTGTTTCCTTCTCCCTTGTTGGCAGTGTGTACTGTGCTGCAAAGGTCTCGGCCAGAATTTCCGCCTTTGCGAGTGGTTCGAACTCCATTCCTGTTGGTCCTGTTATCGGCCTTTTTGCTGTCCGTGGTGTTTTTAGTGCTCTTATAAGTTTCCATGCATCTTTGTTTTGTAGGAGGAGGTCTGCCATTTTGTTTTCCCACCTCTCTATTTTGTTTTCAAGAAGTCTTGTCTTTAGTTCCCGGGCTAACTGTTGGTATTCTCTTCGGTCCTTAGGGTCTCTGAATCTCTGCCATCGTTTCCTTTGCTGGTTCTTAAGGTATCTTAGCTCCTCCAGCAGGGGTGGTAGTTCTTCTCTGTTTCTTTCTTCAACTATGGTGACTATTGCCGCTTTAGATGCTGCCTCTTGTATGACATATCCCAAGTGTTGTACTGCTGCATCTACCCTTTCGGGTGATGTGACCGATAGTTTGTTCTGATTTGTTGTGTACTAGGCGTTGGTAGTAGTTCCAGTTATTTCTGTAGTCTTCTTTTACTGCCATGTCTGGTTGTATCCAATTTCTCAGCTGCATTAATACTGGCTGGTGGTCTGATGTTAGGTCGTTTACTGTTGTTAATTGTATCTCTTGATTAATATTTTTGACGATTACGATATCTAGTACGTCAGGATAGTGGCTGTGGTTGAATGGGATATGCGTGGGCCTCTGTGGGGCCTATCACCTCTATGTTTCTTTCCTCTGTGAGAGCTAATAGTCTTTCTCCTTTGGCGTTGTTTATTCTTGAATTCCATGTCTCATGTTTTGCGTTAAAATCCCCTCCTATTATAATTCTCTCCCCCAGCGAGAGGATGCATCGAAATCTTGTTCCACTATGGCTTGGCTTGGGGCCTAGGTAGGCTGCCACCAGTACTACATGTCCTTCTCTTGTATGTATTTTGACGGACGTTGCTTCAATTTCCATCATAGGAGGCATTTGAATTAGTTGGTGAGCGATGGAGTGTCGGACCAGAATGGCCGTTCCTCCTCCCCTTGCTCTTGGTCTGTCTGTTCGATATGTGTTCATTCCTGGCATCTTGAATGTGTCCTTTGTCTTCAAATGTGTCTCATTTATCATCATTATGTCTAGGTGGTTCTCGTGTATAAAACTTGTAGTTCTTCTTTTTTGTTTCTTAGTCCGTTCGCGTTCCATATTCCTATTTTGATGTCTTGTAGTTTTCCTATCCTTGTGCGTTCCATTATGCCAGAAGGGTCATTATCGCTTTGACCACTACTATTACCTTCTCCCATTTTGTTTTCGCGTTCTTCAGGTTTTTCATTGTTGTCTTTATTACGTTGAATACATCTTTTATACTGTCTGTGGTCTCGTCCATTCCTTCTTGTGCGTCACTCGCCATCCGTCGATCTTCTTCTCGTCGTCGTGTGGTCTGTGCTCTCTCCTTTCTATTTCTTTCCTTCCACAGCATCCGCGTATGTATGCTGATTGTTGTTGGCTGGTGGTTTTAGCTGCTGCGTTCTACCTCTGATGTCCATCTGCGTGGTATTCTTGTCTTCCTGTGTTTTCTGTTTCTTTCTTCCCTTGATTTATTTGTTCTTGGTGGTCGTATGGCCGCCTGGTATATGGGGCATCCTTTCCAAGAGGCAGCATGAGCTCCTTGGCAGTTCGCGCACTTGGCTCTTGTTTGTTCAGGTAAATTGCATTGTTTGGTGGGGTGGTGTTGGGCGCACTTTACGCACCGGTATGGTAGATGGCAATAATTTGCAGTGTGCCCTATTCTTTGGCATCTTATGCATTGAGGTGGTCCTTCTTGATGCCTGTATCTTTCCAACGGTCACTCTAGTGTAAAGGATCGTTCGTTCGTTATATATCTTCTCTGCCTCCGGTCCTGGTGTCAGTGTTATTTGATATACAGCCAGTGGTATAAGCTCTTTAGTGGCCACATGTTTCTTCTTAAATTGATGTATTCCTTGAATGGGGTATCCTTTTTGTCGTAGTTCTTCTTCTAGGTCTGCTATGTCTACTGTTGGTGGCAGGCCTTTGACCACTACTTTCAATGGTCGGTCCTTTGGTAGTTGGTATGTGTAGTAAGGTATATGGCTTTCCTTAAAGAATTTGTTTATAAAGGTATAGTCTCTGGTGTTTTCAGCATGGTATTTGAGGCTATCTCCCCTGTAAACAACTTTGAGGTTGCCTGTCAGGTTTTCCTTGATTACTTGGTTCATCCGGATATAGTCTTGTACGACTTCTATAACGATTGAAGGGAGGATTTCTTTACTTTCAGGCGTTGGTGCCGTTGCGCTCGGAGCTGGCTCATCTTTACTTGCACTGATTTCTTCGTCGTGCTGTTCGAGTGGTGCATATTTATTACTTGTAGTTATTTCCTTGGTTGCTCGTGCTAGCTTGGCCTTCCTCATCATTTTGCTGCTTATTTTCCTTTTGCCTCCCACCTCTCTGAATTCCGTTTCATCAGCCGTTACACAGTTGCCGGGTCTTGTTGTTATGGTGTCGTATCCGCTTCCGTCTTCTGTCATTGTAACATCAGACGCACTTTCACTGTCATACTCTGATGTCGCTTCTTCTTGTCCGTAGGCCTGCTGGGTTGTCAACAACGTGTTTCTTGCCGTCCATTCCGTGTCCATATTCAAGTCCGTGTTTCCTTGCTGGGTCGTCTTGGTTGCCGCATCAGCCGCCGGCAAAGCCGAGTGCGGTGGGGCACTCAGCCCGCCTGGCGCGGCATTGCGGCACGCTCTTTCCTTACTAGACATCCGCACTGCTCGCTGTCTAACTCGGAACTCGTGACGCCGAACGTCCGTTCACCCCGGTGGGGTATTTTCCCGGAGCTAAGGGATTATATGCTTGACCAATTCCGTTAGGTAGGGTAGCTGTCCATTGTCCTAGGCTGTCACTGGCACGTCTACCTGACGCGACTCCTTGGCGACAACTATTTGGGAGATTCAGCAGATGTTAACGAGCCTCTCTGATTATCCATTTCATTATTCTTTTTATATGGTGGATATAAAAATGTACGGAATGACCCATTTTCGTCATTCCACTACAGATTTCAACAGAGAATGAATAGACCGTAGCTGTTTTGTCTTTTTGTGATTTGAATTCGAAGTTTGAGATATATGTATATATAAAAACGTGTAAATTGAATATTAATGATAAGATTTACACGAAATTCGTCTAGATGGCAAAAGCGAATTACAAGTCGAAAATATGAGGCTCAGCAGAGAATAGCTTATGTCCAACATAGATGAAAATCACTTTACTGATGTTAAATGTGGAATAATGGAAGTTACGAATCTGTTTGCTGATGTAATGAAATAATTTACCTACACTACTTTTCACAACTGCGAATACATTTGTTCAAAATGGCATCCCCCAGCTTCTATGTTGGCATGACAACGTTACACTAAATTCTGTCGTACTCGGTGGAACAATTCGTGTCGTTGTGAAGATGTCACATGCAGTGACAAGAAAGGAACCAAGTGGAGTCAGATCAGGAGAGCGATGGGACCTTCTCTTGAGGGAACATCTGAGTAATGTGTTCACGTGCTCCATCATACTGACCCCTCTTGTAAAAACAGAATGCCTTCTTCGTTGCGTTAATAAAGTTTAAAACTCGCTATATCTGCATTGCATCGGTGAAGTTTTCTTTCTGAACACTTAATGACGGATGCCTACACTTTTGGTTCGGTTGCCTACCCTTATGTTACATCACCTGGAACCTATGCAAAACCGCACTGACTTTTGGTTTGTGACAAAGCCGTTGCTGAATCGGTGAGCCGTATCTTAATTTAATGCATTTGTTCCTCTCCATCATCATTGAAAGATCACGGAAACAGCCTGTTTGCTTATTAGAATAATTATATAAAAGACGGAAAAGTGTCCACAGTTGCTCTTAAGGGAAGGGAGGAATTAGTGCACTACACAGGGTTGTGACACGAGTATATTAACTCTGCTCCATGTAGTTCACGACTTTTTAGTCCAAACTGTCTACTACCAGCAACCTAACAATAGGATGGAGGAGCGGGTAGTATGTCGTAAAACAGAAATTATCAACGAAATATCTACGACATCCAGATAAAGCAGACAATGGGAAAGCTCTTCTTTAAAGGCGCAAACATTGCACCAAGTGTTGCAAATTTGCCTTTAGTTGGGTCAGTGGCGGCTCTAGACGTAGTGACACTGTGACATGTCAACAT